>CAJHUC010000375.1:0-141247 GCA_905146915.1 Ostreobium quekettii | reverse complement strand
AGGCCCACGTGGCAATTCCAATGCACTGGGCATAGCATTGTCTCTGTTGTTGGGGGCGCGCACCGAGCGCCGATGGGTCAGCTTAGGTCGAGTTGTTGAGATGCCCCATGGAGGTGGCGAGGTTCGCCAAGACGTGTTGCTCTTGAGTTTGATGGTTCCTTTCCGAATCTGATTTCTTTCCATGGATTCTTGAGCCGATGCTCTGGCTCTTGATGTGTTTCTTTGAGACCGGTTTTCGTGTTCGTGTTCAAGGCCCCACATGACGGCTGGCCAAGTGTTTGATGGATTCTTGAGCTGATGCTCTGATTCTCGATATGTTCCTTTGTGATGGGTTTGTGTTCGTGTTCAAGGCCCCCGCACATGACGGCTGGCCAAGTGTCTGAAGTTTTGAATGACTTCTTGATGATGGTTTCTACCAGTTTCCTGGTTCCCTTGGTTCGTTTGGTTGAGGTGATTACACGTCGAGGGCGACGTTCTATGTGTGTTGGGGGCGAATGATATGACAATGACTCGTCCGTCGTTGAGAGATGGCTGTATGACTATAAAGGGACATGCCTGTCCGTAACCTATCTGTAACTCTGTACCCTCAGCTGTGTCCCCAAGCCCGTGGCTGTGCCTGCCTCCGATATAGTCCCACTCCGAGCCTTGCGTAACAACATCAATGTTCATCGACATGCATTGGCGTCCATCATGCATGTATACGGCTGTGGATAGCGAGGCTTGGCACGCTGAAGAGGAGCACCACGCCCTGTATTGACTGAGCATCGCGCTCCACAGGAACAAGACCGATGCGCTTGCCAAGCCGAAGAACGGCGCACCGTCTGTTGTGCAGCGCCCGCGCGAGTGTGGCGACCTTGGCGGAACGCACGTCCGGAAATGTGCCCAGTAGCTGGGGGCTGGTCGGGCCGTCGTTGGGCTCAGCCAAGGAGGGACGGGACACCAATAGCGTGACTGCGCTTCCGCAACACGTGAGGCACTTTCGGAAAGCCGTTTCGGATTGTTCTGTCTGGGCGGCTGGTGGGACGTTAATCCAAGGGGGAAGATGCCCCATCGCCAAAGCCCCCAAAAGGCGTCGTGGGTCCTCCTCCCTTGGCCACGGCGCCAGGTCCGAGACCTCCTATCGTGCGCCCGAACAGGCAGGAAACAAGGATGAGGATCAAGATCAAGCATCAAGCAGTTCGGGATCAAGGGAGCAGACCGAGCGAGAGCCTGGCCAGTCAGACCCACACCAAGTCGATTCTGTCAGACTGGCGCTGCTCAATGCAGCCATGAAACACGTGGTGCGTGCCAACGATGAACTGCGTGGTTGTGCTGCTGAGGCTGTCCTTCCAGAGGGTTGAGGGGCCGAATCTGACGTTGTTTTCGGCGCTCCCTGTGTATCAGAAAGCGCATGGATGGTCCGTTGCAGCACTGGAGGAGGGGGCAAGGGATCTAAAGCTGTCTCCTGCTGCAGCGCGTATGATATCTGAAGGGCCCGGAGGCCTGGTTCAGGTAAAGATTGGACTTCTTGGACTTCTAAATTCTGTTGTGACTGCGACTGCCCAGGTCATCTGCACCTGCTGCAGTGCTGGTAAACAGTGGGAGCTGTATGAACCTAGATCTGCTGTGCTCCGAAACAACTTGGTCAGCTGCCACAAGAATGAAATCCTGGACACAAACAGCCACAGGATATGCTGATGCGTTTGATGAAGGGAATAGTCTAAACATGAGCTTTTGTGGGAAGAAGCCAAAACATTTGGGTGGCACAGAAAGTGAAGACATTGAAACAGCTACTCTCTGCAGTTTGAACTGGATCTAATCGTTAAAACAACTGTGCTGTGTCCTGTTAATGTACAACTGCTGGTGGCAGTTGAGGGGGTGATCCTGACTGCGAACAGGTGTTGACAAGAAATGACATTTTGGGCAACCTTGCTGAGGCACGTTTTGTTAGACTCCTTTCCTGGCTTTAAGCTATTGTGGAGAAAATCAAAGCACATCTGGAAAAGGATGTGGTGCTATCATGAGTAGGCTATGAATAAACAGACCGTGTCCGAAGAGAAGCTGCCGTTGGTGGGCTGGAATCCGATGGTGGAAGTTTGGTGCCTCAAAACCCTGCATGTTATTGACAAGGCAGCTCTGGCAACTGCATTTGATTTGTTTGTTTTGCAGCATTTTGTGGATGGTGCAAACACTGATTCGTTGAAGGAATGCCAGACGCATGACCTGCAAGTCCTTGATCAAAGGGCAGCACTTGTGCTCATGCTGCGGACCCGCCTGGAAAAGAACATACCATACATAGGTGAGTCACACCTGGGCTTGAAGCCCCCTTGGTGAAAAGAAATTGGTTGACAGGGGATTTTCCAGCACTTGTGGTAGGAGTCTGTTGGCACACGAGCACACAGTTGATGAAAAACTGCTTTCTTCCCCATCCCTGTCTCCCATAGCAAGAAGGTTTACCAGGACCTTTAGTGTACACTTATCATATGGAAGAGGTTGGAAGGTGCTGCAATAGACAGGGCCTATGACCTGCACACTTTTAAGCCTGATCTGCTGTACTTCTGTGTCTGCAGGCAGCTTGCCCCAGGCGTTGAGACTCCAGGCACTGCCAAAGCACGCTCCCACAGCTTTCACAAGCCTGGCAGCATTTGTGGATCAGTGCTGGCACTTGTGTGGTGACCGCTCGATGGACATGGCTTGGTACCACAAGAGGACGGCGCTGAGTGCCATATATGTGGCCACTGAGCTGTACATGCTGACAGACTTCTCACCTGGCTTTGCAAACACATGGACGTTCCTTGACAGGCGACTAAAGGTACCATCACAATCTCGCCCATGCACAGTTTCAATCTGGCAAACGACGTGACATCTGTTTCCACAAGGTGCTGGTCTGCCATGATGTGGGTGTACACATGAAAGCATGGAGTTGTGTTCGAATTGTGCGCAGGGCATGCTGAGCGTGCCTTCCCTGATGGACGAGGCAAGAGGGTCGCTGTATGCAGCCATTGTGCAGGCAGGTGGAGTGGCATCGAAGTGGGTTGGAGTGCGCTCCAGCAGCAAGCAATGATGTGGCGGTCGTTGTGTACTTGCGTGCCTGGAAGGATAGTAATGGGCAGTCAGAGATAGGCTGTGCCCTCCATTGTGCAGATCTTCAGCCTGCTGCTGGTCGATGACCAGTTGCCATCCTGCTACATGGGTGATGTGGAAAGTGCTCCGCAGTGCCCCAAAATTTCCCTTGGGACCATCTCAGCATCCCACTGCTCGGCTGCAGGGCTTTTGCATGGGGTCCCAATCACCACCACCTCTGTCACACCCTATTGAACCCTGTCTTTTCTGGAAACTTTTGCCTCTGACACTTCCTCGAACACTTGCATTGTGCACGAACTGCAATTTGCTGGGACAGGATACTGGCCCATCTGCTGTCCGCTCTTTGTGTTCCCTTGAGTTCATTCAGGTGAGTTTTAGGAAATACCTTACAAACAAGCATTCTAAGGACAGTCTGCGGGTGTTCGGTGCCTTCGATCTAGACAACCTGTCACACACACAGCCACAAGCGAATTTGAAGCATGTGGACGGATGTGCCTTGCATCCCTTTGCCTGGTGCTGCTTTGGAGGTGGCAAGGATGCAGTATTGAATACTAAAGCGACAAACAAAGGTGTATCAAGGTGATGGGCTGGGCTTGTGGGATCAGCAGTGCCCAGGAAAATTTTGGCAATCCAGTTGCTTTCAGTTGCTAAGTTGGAGGTTGCACTGGCACAGTGAAGTGCGGATGCATTTGTCAGTGCTTTCTTAAGATGCCGCTGGCCAGTAGACAACATGGGATTGTACAACGCTGGCATGTAGCAGCATCAGCCACGAGCAGCTCATCAGAGCTGTAGATGCTTACTGAAGGGATTTTTATGGTAGTGGCAGCGAATTGCCTGAGCTGTCGCCTCTTAAGTTGGCGCTTTGAAGGGGAACTTTTACACAGGGATGTTCGACCTATCAGATCGCACAACTGATAGCTTACGGCTGCATCTGACAATTGTCTGACATGTCTGCTATGCAGCTGAACGAATACATACTTCACGATCTTGTGTACCAATAGGCAGGCTCGTTGCAGGATGTGTGGAAACAGGGATAACAGAGCGCAGCCCGTCCAGGGCTGCGTCTTGCATCCGATGGGGCGCACTACACTGCACTGCAGTGTCTGGGATAACGTTGATCACGGCATCATCGCGGCTTCATGGATTTCTTCTAAAAACTTGCTCAGCTGGTCATCACAACAAATGCACAACATTTTTGACTATTGTCTTCAGTTGGCTGTGGTCACCTCATGCTCGAACGCGCCTTGACAGCAGATGCTGCGAGCCCCTCACCTGGGCACAGTCAGCGCCTCTGGAACAACGAGGCCATTTAGATGCAGCGGCGTAGCTGGGCCAGGTGGAGTATGGGTTGCAGCTCGTGTGAATAACATGTGGTATCAGTCAACCACTACGATTGGTGCCCACCTGGCCACCAGACGATCGAACACTTTTTGCTCAGAAGCACGGTCATCCAGTGCACTGATACCCCGGTTTAGGAATTGCATGGGCCCAGCTTTAGATTGGACTTCCTCACCTGCGCCTAGGCCTGTCGGCTCTTCTCGCATTCTCACCTTTTTGGCCAGAGGTCTTAAGAAAACAAAGGAATATTGTGGCAATTTTGGTGGTGATTTAAAGCTGCGGCAAACTGTGCGCAAAGCATCGACACCACAGTGGAGGGACCAAATGGGGAGACAGAGCAAGCCGCTCGCTTGCAACTCCAGGGAAGCAGTGTTGCGATTTCTGTCGTCGCAGAGAGGCCTCCAGCCCAAGCTGTATGTATGGTCGACGAGCGCAAAGGGGGCTGCACTCCCAAGGCCAGCTGAACTTGCAGGCATCAACAACAGCCACTTGTGGAAAGGCAGTTGCAAAATAGATAGCCTCAAACACAACAGCTGGGCCCTGAATCAGGGGTTCGGATTTACCGTAAGGCACTCCCAAGCCTTGCATGTAAGAAGTTCATACTGCGAAGCAAGCTCGGTGGGGAGTCCCACTGGGAGAAAATCGAATGTGTGAAATCAACTACTTGTTGACTGGTTGCTGCCAAAGGCGACAATGGGTGGGCTGTTCCGGTGGTTTTGATGGGAAGCCACTTTGGTGTGTTTATTTTCTGGCAATGCCCCTTGTTTTCCGTCTCACTACAGCAAAAGTCCATGGCGTTCTAGAAGGGTCATAAGAAGGGATGTGGTTGTGGAGAGATTGGGGAGGGGTGGCTATTCAACTTCCTCGATCCACGCACTACCTTTTCCATCCCGCCCTCGAGAGGAAGTGGGGTGGAGAAGGAGTTGAGTACGTGGCTTGACATTGGCTCAGTGATTCATAGCCGAATATTAGTGTAGGGTGCTAGCCAAACGATGCCACCCTGATGGTTGAAACCCCGGATTGGATGCTTTAAGAAACGACGGACACATTCACATTCTATTCAGTGTAAGCCTCTTGTCGTGTGGCGACACACTCGTGGGAAGACCGACAGTGAAGAAGCAATCCTGGACTGAATTTTAGTATTGAGCACCCAAGATTGTGAATGCATCCGTGCCAATGAATGGGCAGCTGACAATAGCCTACTTGCGTTGGCGTTCAATCGGCTGCTACGTTGTGAGAAGACCTGACAAGGCCCTGCTGTGGAACGTATGGAGCGATGCTGGGTGGTGTTCACTACACCGAAATGTGTTCCAAGAGAACACTGTTCCTGTCTTCCCACCGCGCACCATGAATAGCGGTCACTGTTCCGGCAGCAGAGGAGGCAAAGATACTCCAAACAGCCGAAGGGGAAGAATATATGTCCATCCATTTGTCAGAGTGTGATGACAAATGCTGCAATGGTCCCTGTTCCTCGCGCATCGGTGCCCAATGTCCACGTTGATATGATCAGAAACACCTGTTGATAGCAAAGGTTACACCACATTACACGCGTATCTGTGTTCAATCAATAAATTGGTGGTACATGTCAAGGCAAAATGGTCGCCACAAGCAAACCTGGGCACCCTTGCTACTTCTCAATTTTCACTGCCGGCTGGCTATCGGGTTGGATACGTATCGGATGCGCAATACATGCCACATGTGCACACAGCTACGTACGGTGAGTTTTGCGCAATCGTAGTTTGGTTCCTTGGGCGAGACTGCGAACAACAGACGTCCATTGAACCCCTTCGCACCTGAACTTGCGACAGACGCGCATATCGACTGGCCACGCGTTCGATCAGGAACGGGGGCAGAGCTTGCGTCTGCATGCCTCGGCCGCACGCAAGCCTCGGCTGTCATCCTGACTCAGTGCGGCTGGCACGCTCCAATCATATCTTTCTTTTGTGCTGACTAACGCCGACGCCGTCCGTGGGGCCCGTGGGACTTGTGGGGCTCCAGCACATCAGCAGCGCAGTGGGGCAGACATGTGTGAGCATGTCGAGCCCCGGTGGAGCAGCCGGCAACGGCTTGCGCCAGGAGGACTTTGGTCAACAAAAGTCAAGCTCGCGACAAAGGACAGACACGCGGGTCAGCTGCGTGGACGGATGCTGGATCAGAGCGGCCGGTTTGGAAAACCCCGGCGGCGCTTTCGTCGCGTTTTGGTCGCAACGCAGTCGACCGATGGTTTTGCTGAGCGGTTGGGAAAAGGGCTGACCAAGGGATTGGGTTTTATTGGGACCCGTGAGGGGGGCAGTGGGAGCTCCGGGAGGCAGCGGTTGGCCAACGTCGAGGAGGGGGCTCAAAGCAGCGTGGCTGGCAAGGAGGCGGACGAGAGCTTGGCAGTGGAGGATTGGGACCGGCGGTAGGGTTTCTGGTTCTCCAGCTGGGCCGCGGGCCAGTGTTCGTGACGTCAGAGGCAAAGGGTCTGACCGGGGCGCAGACGTCCCGCTGAGTGCCAGAAGATACGATCTGTGTGTATGCTGGTTGGTCAGTGGCGATGTGCGTCTGCGCGCATCGGGATGATGCCTGAAAACGTGCGAGAGACTCAAGCGTTCGGTTGCGACGTATCGGCAAGGCTGGCTGTTATTTGCATTCGTCGTTTCCTCCAATTTTGAGATCCTGCCGTCAATTTGGCGCAGGGACTGGTTTTCGGCGTACGAAAGGGCGGAAGAGGTACCGAGCGGTTACTGGATGAAAGCCGAAGGCCAGCTGCCCGAGGAGCTGTCCGGGACGTATTTCAGGTACTTCGAAATAATCCAGCGTGCAAGTTCCAGTACGATCCTGCCCAAAGGCGGTTGAGTCACCGTGCTTTTCCGCAGTGGGGCCCAATGATGCAAAGTGGAGACGATTTTAAGGGAATGCTAACGCGACGATTTCTGAAGGAACTGGATAGATGTTTACCTGCGTAGTCATCAGCAAAGATAAAAGGTCCAATAAGATTTGCCACCACGGCCATGTCTTCGAGCGACGCTTTTCTCAGGTAACCGCATTCAAAAGCAGTTAGGATTTTCATCTGGAATGGCTCTTGATGCTAACTTAAAACCTTCGACGCAGCATTTGGTATATGCCTTCCGCCCTATTTAATGTAGTTCATATGTCAATTTGACATATTTGATTTGAAATCAAATAGATCCGCTTACCTAGCGAAGTTCGTGAGCGAGGCCCCACTCCATGCAATTTCATACCAGCCCTCCACACATGAACGGGGAACTCATCCAGCTTCATGCCCAAGCCACATCAGGTCACCATCTGTGCAGAAAGCACATACATCTGCAAACATCAGGGAAGTATGTCCTTTGATATAGCATGCTAATCGAAATCTTGGCTGGATAAACAACATCATTGTCATAATTTGCTCCTTTGTTGATTGGCGACGCCCAATGTACACCTCGCGTCGCTGCATACCTTGAACTGCTTCTTGTGGCTCCAACTGTCTGTCCTTTCATGCCTCAGGAATGGACCTGGGAGCTGGACTAAAGCGGGGGAGGGGGTCATACACCCCTTCGACAGCGATGGCCTGGTTGCCAGCATCGCCATCCACGACGGCAAGGCCTTTTTCCGATCCAAATACGTCAGAACAAATGAGTGAGCTCACCAGCGATTCAGCAGCGCGTCTGACGCAAATTCCGTATATACGGCGGTTTAAGGGCTTGACACCCTTATTCTCTGACGCGAATGTGCAGGTTCCTGCAAGAGAAAGAACATGGAAGGCGCCTTTTCAAAGGAGCTTTCGGAACAGTTCCCGACAGTGTCGGTTTGAGCCTCCTTGACCTGTACGTGAAGAACAGTGCAAACACGAACGTCCTACACTGGGGAAACCGATGCTGGGCGCTTTACGAGGTACAGAGGTCAGTGTGGTCCTCAGATCACTGCTTTCAATCAATAAATCCCGGCATTGTCATGAGCAATGCGTAGACATCCGTGTTTTTCTGAGACGTGGCGGCCAAAAGTTCATGTGCCACTGTCGAAGGCGCATGTGTTGCTCTGCTCACACACGCATAGTCTCAGGGAGTATAGTGAGGCTAAGCGTTAATTGGTGTTAGTCAGGGCAACCATACTTGCTTGACCCTCGCAATCTCGAGACAAAAGGCGTGGAAGAAATGAAAGGCACTTTTGACGTGGGCCAGCCGTTCGACTCTGGGCTCGGAAACCTCGCCAACAACGCTCTTGGTGAGCCACATATATGTGTTTGGTTTCCATCAGATGAGAAAGTCGGAAAACATAATCAGCTGGTGGATTCCTTCCTGCGAGGATACGGTGAAGTCGGAGAGGGATCCACGGAATGCATTATCTGAGGCTCTTCTGATATGGGAAAGCCAGTTCTCTGAACAGACGATAATGGTTATCATCAACGCGTCATGTCCCCTTTGTGTGCTTCGCCGCAGACTCGACGCTATTGTTAACATAGTAAATCACCCTGGAGGTTGAAGTTGTAGGATTGGCGGACACATGTACGTGACATGCACCTAACTGCATCCCGTTGCTTTCGGAATGTTTGGGGTCATTTTGGGAGATGATGAAATTTGTTGGCATGAATGCATCAAGGCTGAAGCCCTCTCTCGTCCCTTCAGGGAAAGCACTCGCGATCCTCAGAAGTGGACCTCCTGGCATCCGGATACGATTGGGGGGAGATGCTGTATCGGGTCACTCGCGCAAGGACCCTGAAAATAACCGAATGGTGACATACAGCTACAGGCTGCAGGTATGCGACGGCGATATTAACACAATATGCATGGGCTAATTGCAGTTCCGGTAAGGCTGAGCTCGAGATCCAGTTGCATGTTTGGCATCGGGCAAGTGAATGTACGCTACTGGATTCCAGTATCTGGGTCTGCCTGATGCACAAACTCAACGCAACAGGTTGGTTGAACTGACAGGCGCGCACCATCTCGCTGTGATGTGCTGCAGTTGTCGCCCAAGCACGGCTTGATAACCAAGCTGAAGTTCTACGAGTTTGACGATCGCTTTACGGTGATCAGCGAAACAGAATACGATGTTGAAGGCTACGCCTTCATTCACGATTTCGCCCTCACCAAAAACTACTACGTCATTCCCCAGGTGACAGACGAGATCACTGCAAGTGCACTGCGACACGCTGGGGGTCACACAGGCACAAAGTCCTCTGAGATCGTGTTGGGAGGTGAATTGAAGTTCGAGTGCCATGAAAGTGCGCGGGGCATGTCGAAAACCGTTGGCTTGTGCAATATTGACATCACGCATGCATTCCCTTCGAATGGCAATACCCAAGCCACTGCCAGTATCTGCCCCGTTTACTTGAAAACGTTCTGAGCAAGATGTACCTACAATTTTCACCAGTAGAAAACAGCCTGTCTGCGATGCTAATTGCGATGCCATTCGACACAAATTGATGCCATCACAGCCACTTTTATGCCATCGCAATCACTGTGACGGCATCATTTTGTGTCAAAATAGCATCGCAGTTGGCATCGCAGACATGCTGTTTTCTACCAGTGTTTACTACTGCATTCGTCGCATTTGGATACACCCAATGCAGTCGTGCGCATCTGGGAGTATACTTGCACTCTGCGTGAACGCATCGGAAGGTCGTGTGGAAGTTAGTTAGCACAGAGCCCACATGATGATGAGCTTCCTGGTGCTGCAGAACCCCGTCAGTTTCGACATTGCCGGATACGCGTCTGGCCAGAAATGCGCGATTCATTGCGTGAAGTGGCAGCCATTTCGGCAACTTAAGGTGCGGTGGTTGAGGTAGCCGGCATTATTCAGGAATGAGTGACAGCTTGAGGCGATGTATTTGTACGAGCCACGCTGCAGGGCACTTGGAGGACACTGCATTCAGTCCAACAGCTCTGATTCTTCGGGGATTTCTTCAAACTGCATCACACACGTTGATCAGCTGATGCGATGTATTGAATTTCAAGTACTTCGGAGTGTTTCGACGTACTAGGAAGCAAAATCGTACGAAGAATGAATGGTGCTCATTTGCAAACATCTTTCTTCGAGCGCACGTACGCCCGACCGTCTTCGAATTTTATTCATGCGTTTGCTTCAGTTCACTGCTGCTGGCCAGCTGAGGTGAACGAGTTTTTCACGTCCTATCTTCAGCGTAACTTGCATTTCGAGCAGTTGAGAGCTACTGCTAAATGCATTGCGCTCTTTTCTCGAGGCGGACTAGGGAGTTTGCAGCCTTTCCATTGCATTTTGCATCATATACCTGAAATGCACATTATCGCCAGGTGTAATACTGGTTTGCGCTCTCATGCCTGCGAACTGTTTCGAACCCAAAACATATTCGCAAGAGACAAATTTGTAGAAAATGGCAAAGCACTTTGCCCAGTAACCATCTGGCTAGGAATCAATGGCAAGGGCAACGCGTTGCTCATTCTTCGCGTATTTGCATTTTGAATCGTGTGATACATGTATCAAATCGCGGTATCTCAACCGTGATTCGAATCCAGTTTTCACCAGTGTCACCAGAAACACCGCCTCGGTGCTGCAAAACGAATAAGTTGCGCATTTATACCTATTTTAATTTCGCCATTCACATCTTTGATTTTTTGCCGTGCTGTTTTCCTTCAGATTCATGCTATTCCCCGTCCTGTATCGCCGAAGAGCGCCCAGGTCATAGAGGTGAGACCCCTGAGTTAATTTGCATGTTGAAAGGCAGGTCAGTGTTGCGGAGCCACATGGGCATCACTCAAGCGAACTGTGACTCCGCTCTTTTCTGAGACGTTCCAGCTGTGATCAATGTGGCACAAGAGCCCATGGCGTTCGTCAGTGGTGCCCAGCAATGTGCAGATCTGACGCTAGTTCTGCGCTGGATCCAAGATCCGCAACAAAAGAGACGATGTTGTGCTTCCCAGGTGACTCCTTCTTCATTCATATATCACTTTGCAAACGGCTTTGAGTCAGAAGATGAAAACTCCATCGTATTGGATGCACTCAGCTATCCGCGCTTCCCTGATTTTGGGTTCTTGCTGGAACCGGGGAAAAAGTACGTGGACATCGACCCCGATCAAACGCCCATTGGAAGGTAGGACATTCGCCGATTCCGCACCAGATATATGACATTCATGTTATGAATTCGGGAGCATTTCTGCCTTTCCACAGTGTTTTCATTGACACCACATTCGCGTTTTATGTAGGAAGTGCGTCGTAATGCACGCCTTGAAATTTGCATTTCCTTTCAGCGTGGATTGCAATTTCGATCTTTATTTCTTCTTCAGCGCCCTTCTTTTGCTGCTCCGCTGCGCGGCGCGATTTGGCAATGGAGCCTTCGCTTGCTGCGCATACCGAGCTTGGTTGCATGAATTTGCCTGTTTTACAAGAGCTACCAATGGAGGGTGTGATGTGACATTTCGCCTTGCCTTGGCCTGTGCACGAACAGACTGCATCGGATCACTCTGGGACTCGATGATGGCCACGGAAGCGCAACCGCGTACAGCCCCAGGGCGATGGAGTTCCCGCGCATAAACCCTTCGGTAACAGGCAGACCCCACCGATATGTGTACACAGCGGCGGCGCTCCATCCCCATTTCAATCGACCACCTCAGGCAATCGCCAAGGTACACCTGGCTGCCGCGGACAGGCATTGATTCCAGGAGGCGATAGGGCATATCCTTTTGATTCGCATTTTATTTGAGGTCAACGAATTCGCGTGCATCCGCGCGATACGGGAAGACATCCCCGTACATTTGCAATTCACGAACGGTGTGAAATCCGTTAAAGTTTTCTGCTGCAAATTGAATTTTGAATTCCATGGAAAACACTCGCCCGACGCCGGTGAACACGACTGCGCCCCTTGCAAGCGATCATGGAACATTGCCACGCAGTGGCTGTTTCAGTTGCAATCGCGTCCTGAAGCGAAGCTGAAATTGAAATCTAAACACAACGGCTGCCCACTTTTACACACAAATGTCGCAACATCGAATAAAGCTGTTAGGCAAGTAATGACGAAGCTCGCACGCCCATTCCTCATGCCCTCTGTCCCTGCTCTCTGGCACCCAATACTCCACCCTATGGCACTCTGCAAGCACGTGTTTGTATACAAACTGTTACACATAATGAAGGAGGATTAGAGCAATGGACACATTCGCTCGCCGTACGGCGTGGGAAGGGCCCGCACCACGACAGTGGATCGCAATTTACCCCATCATCATTCCCGCTACCGTCAGATGCAAACCCACCAAAATACTTCAATCCGAGCGCGGCCTGGGTCTGTGGCTCAGGTGGATACGGAAACTGGAACTGCGACTCTATGGAGCCGAGGCTTTCGCTATTACACCGCGGAGCCAGCTTTTGTGCCACGGGGCAAGGCCCAAGGACCACCTGCAGGGTCAACAGATATTGCCGAGGACGACGGCTGGCTGGTGGCACTCTGCTATGACGCTGAAAAACAGAGGAGCGAGCTGGTCATCCTAGACGCTCTTCAGATCGAAAATGGCCCAGTGGCAGTTCTGCCTCTGCAGGACAGCATTCCGCATGGTACTGGCTCCCTTCAGTGATTCTTTGTGATCTCTGCGCCAGAGCGACATGTTCCGGTCTCTCGCGTAAAATAGTCCGGTTGAAATACCATGCCTCGTCGTATGCCGCAGGTGCAATGAGAGACAAAGTGTCCACTGCAATCCTCATGTGTAACGCGTTTCGTGAGGTGCATTTCGCGTTGTGATGTTGGGTGACCGTCGTTGAAATTACCAGCAAAATGCACCCACTTCTGAAGCTGGTGCTGTCCACAGACCGCCCGGCCCAGGCCATAGTGTTTCCGTGCCAATTCATGCTGCCGCAGCTCGAAAGCTTCAGGGCACAGTGTGCTGAAATGCCTGTGCTCTTCAGGGCTGCACGGATGCTGGACTGAGAAGTACTGTGGGCCCTAATCCACTCAAATATTCACACGAGAAGGCGCCCCGAAGAGTTCATGTGATTCGTACGCAGTTGAGCCTAACGGATCAAGGAAAACACTGGCAGGCGATAGAGATTCTTGCATCCCAAATGCAGCTACCATAGGGCTCGCCTCAGATGACAGATTTTGGGTGTTTACAATCAGTTCAGTTCTTTTCGAATTGGTTCAGTGCGCTGCGAGTGTCCTTCTGTCACTTAAATTATGAAAGGAAGCATGCTCAGCCGCGTCCGTCCTTGACGCGACACCCCGGTAAGAAGGCGATTGCTTAGCTTCCGTCCGCGTTAACTGCCGGAATGATTAGTCCGTGGGTACGGACCTACTGTGCACATCTCTGGCAGCGGGTGCATTTGCCGAAATCTAAGCCAATTGGCTCGTTCTGATAGACGGATTGGCAATTCTGAATACCAGGGTGCACTGTATGCCATGACAGGGCTTTTCGCCAAGATATCTTTATTGGGGAGAAATTTTGAACTCGGTTGAACGTGCCGCATCGCTGCTTCTGTGAGGGTAGGATATTTCAGTTCGGTGGGGGCTTTTACTCGGGTGTCTTTGTTGCGAATGTTCTCAAGATGAGGAAGTCACATTCCCAGTAATCAGTCACCAGTTCTGACGATTACCAAGATGTAGATGGAATACATGCGCAAAGCTTCTTACACGTTGAGGCATCAGGTGCCAATGCAGTCGGTTCTTGCATGTGCGCGGCTGTGCGCGGCTGAGCGTCCTGGGCTGTCCACGGACTACCCACTGATAACAATTAGCTGTTTCATAAACCGGCCCGCCTGCAGCGATGCAGTCGCTTTGCCCTGATGCACAAAAGATCCTTGGGGCCCTTTCAGTCAAAACACCATGGAATAAGGTGGGAATGGAACCCCACCATTTCTGTGGGTGATGTCCAGGCTTGGGTAGGCGCAGAAAAGTCAAGGATTTCGTGACCTGAGTGACTTTCGCATTTGTTTTCCCTCTAAGCGACTGTCAGTAGAACAGCATAAAGATTTCATTTCGTGTCAGTGCACAACTAGTAGGCGACGATGTGGGGTCTCGCCGATGCGTGGTTCGCAGATTTGAAAGTTGCCCTATAATCGCGGGGAAGTATCATTCTGCCATGGCCAACAGGCGGGATCGATCATGGCCGTGTGGCCCCGTCGGATGATTGGCAAGGAAACTTAGTGTGGCTACACGTGCCCGCAGCTTATAAGCTGCATGGAGAGCATCAGCAGTACGACATGGCTACCCAGTGCTCAAGGTCGAGTCGCAATGGGTTGCAGGCAGCCAATGCGAAAAGACCAGGGACAAGGGCGTTTGGTGACATTGTTGGCAGATATGTCCGCTATAATGCACCACAGAGCGACGCAGTGCAACTTTGTGCATTCCACAATTGACAATGTTTGTGCATGTTACTATATCTCCGAATTTTCAAATCCCAAACAAATGGGCTACGAACGGCTGTGGCAGACGGTGCCCATCAAGAGGCCATCAGGACGCCAGCCAGCCTCGCGTCGCTGAGCGCGTCAGGACAGCACACACATACCCAGGTGGCCTGGGTGATTCAACCGCCTCGCGATCATTTTGCAGCCCAGGCACCCCGGCGGCCGTCGCGTCCCGTTGAACATGGCTTTTGGCGTCGCGCTTGGTCGCCGTATCTCGATGTCTGGCGACACGGTCTGCCTGTTGGCCCGTCCACACTCGCGCTGCGGGCCGCTGCACCCAAGCCTTCAGTACGTCCAGTACACTGGCGCGCCGGCGACCAGACAAATTTGGTTCCTCCGCGCGAGCCCCCAGCACGTCCAGTACATTGGCGCATTGGCGACCAGACAGAACTGAATCTCCTTTCGCCGCAGGGAGACTGTCAGGCAGGCTGAGAAATTTTAAAGCGCGGCAAGAACGGAAGGGAAGCCGACCAGGCCCTGCCGCGCACGCCGCGTTTCTGGCCTCCAGAGTTTGGGCTCAGCTGTGTGACGGCGCCTCCCCCTGAAGTTGCTGGCGCTGTGTCCAGCGGGCTGGGGGCCGCCGCTCCGCTTGGTGAGCCGGGTGGTTATCGCCAAGTCGGATGGGGCGAGGGAGTTGGGGCACGGCGCGCAGCTGCGGGTGAGAGTTGGGGCGACTGTGGTGAAGGGAAAGGGAAGGTGGTGGAACCGGGGGCCTCGCGGGTCTAAATGGGCGCCCGAGGCCGATGCCTGGGCGCCGGTGCTTGGCCTGCTGCACGGCAGCCAGTGGCCAACTTGCGAAGTGTAAATGCACATCTTTCCGATGCGAATTCAGCGCGACGCCAGCGGACCCTGGCAGGCCTTACGTCGCGTGCACACGGCGACCTGTCGAAGCACATACCGCTCCAGCCGCAGTATAATAGGTGGACGTACAAAGCCCCCCCCCACCCCCCCACCCCCCCCACCCACACACACATCCCCTCTGCTTCAGTCGAATACAGGAGAGTGCACACAGCCATTGAACTGCCGTTTTAGCGGCTAGCGCGAGTCGGCCAACGTTGTCTGTGCCCGCGGAGAAGGTGCATTTGAATGTCCGTTTCCAATCCTTTCCAGATCCCTTTGGAATTGCCCTTTCGCCAGGCGTGAGCCCGAGCACGAAGGGGGCGACGAAAGCCGGGACGCCATCGGTCCGCCGCCAGCTGCCTGTCCCGAGTGGGACGCTCCCTTCACAGCCCCCCGCGCTGCTCAAACGCTGCCTTCCGACTGGGCGCCACGCAGGCCTCACAATATCGCGGGTTTGCCCTTTTGACGGCACATCCTTTTCTGCCCCCGCCAAACTTCTAAAGTACCACATCCGGGGCCCCAAGGCTCGGAGGGTGTCGGTGCTCAAGGGCAGGGGGGTGGGTGAAGCAAGGCATGGTGGATCCCGCGGTGGTTCAGGTACCAGACGACGTATTTGGTCGCGGGCCAGCTCGACTGAGGTCCCACATAATGGAGGATCTTTCGCGGACGTCCCACCTCTCCGACACGGACGACGAATCGGAATCCGACTCAGAACTGAGTCCGGGAGTGCGCAGTGCGCCTGAAGGTGCGTGAGCAGGCAGGGACGGTAGCACGGCTCTGCACATGCCCATGGCACGGCCCCTATGCATGTACCTATGGAGGCGCGCACAGCAATGGACAGTTATTGCCGTGGGCGTCCTCCATTGGAAGTGGATATGGGGCCCTTGTGGAATGTTGAGAACAAGCAACTGCTATCCAGAACGAGAGCAACGGCAGCGATTCAATATTAGCAAACTGCCTGCTGAAATCAGTAGCAATTCAGAGCTGCAAATTGCAGTTTAAGCAGGTATCTTCATTCAAGCACTGGTAGCAGCTTTGGGCTCGGATATGCGTTCGAAATAACGCTGTTTGAACAGCAGCTGTTGACATCGAGTGCTAGGAGCCCGTCCCTTTATTTTGCTGTTGACTTTAGGCTTGCACAGCGCTCTCCAGTTTGTGAGCTGCGGGATGATTCCGCAAAAGTAATGCCAACTTTGCCTTGGAGCCAACTGTTTGAGCTCTGCATCCTGGGCCCGCACGCCCTTCGACATAAGTCCGCAGCAGTCCTGGTTCAGTTCTATTGGGCTCCACTTCAAGCGCAGCTTCTGGCTTGAGGAAAATGTGTGGGGCATTGCTGTAAGAAGTGATGGCATGGTATCCAGTTCGCGAACTACGTGGCAGTTAACAACTGTATGAAAGTCCTGTGAACCGTAACTGCACCACCGTACAGATCCAGGGGCAAAGGGGATGTCCAAGGCAGGTTCCTGGGAGCAAGGGTCCTCAACAAGGGTAACCATGACCGAGGCAGCAAGCACTCTAGACATAAAGGGATTGCGGCAGTTGTGAAGGTTCACGCTGAGCTGGGGTGGCTGGTTCAAGAGCAACGTGTGGGGATGTCCTCACACCTGGACCACGAATATCACGGAGCCCTTTCAAGTGCACCCCAAAAGTTTGCACAGCGGAATTCCACCTCCAGGTTTCCTGTGACCAGTTGCGAAGCGCAGGCCAGGGTAGACCGGTTGGAGAACTGCTGGTCTTCGTTACCTGTTTCCACCCGTGCCGCGTTCAGATTCACAAAGGCCCTCGCGCGTCACGCCTGATTCTAAAGAATCCGGCGTCAACGCAATGCATGACGTTGTAACGGCCCGGGGAGTCCACAAGCCAGGGATCGGGTTGCGCCTGGTGCCCACCAAACATTTGGAATTGGAGGAGAACGACCCAAAATGTCAGTCAGAGGCCAGAGCCATGATATACATCTCCTGAAGAGGGCAGTACGGTTGCGTGTCGAGTTCTCTTCGGGCGACAAATCACTGGGCGTTCACTCTAGTCACCCCAAACCAGAAGAACACGCGGCCAAGGGCGCCCCGCGGGGTTCCATTCTCTTTCTACACATCCTTCTGATTTGTCAGATCAAGTGCAAGTTCAGCTGTGCCGAGGCAAGGGGCGCCGTCTACTAGGGCACTGGTCTTTCAGCAGGGCTGCCCAAGCTAGCGAGCGGGCTGCAGTGCCTGCCGCAGTCGCAGCGTGTCCCAAAGGCGTCCAAGGCGAGTGTCTCCGGGCGACCCCCCCCGTTCCTGGCCCGCGCAGCCTCGCGCCCAGGCCGCCGTGAACTTGCGCAGTGAGGTAGCGAGGGCATCAGGCGCGAGCTTGTGACTGTGCGCCTTGTCTGCAATGCCACAGCTTGGCCAAGAGATTCTCTTCGCCCGGCGTCCCCGATCTAGCTCTCTGCCTGGTATTTCGTGGGGGCCGGAGAAATCAGGGTCGTCCCGGGGATTGGCCCGCTGCCCGCGATAGATTGGGTCCACGACAGAGGCAGGGCAGTGCTGACGGCACAGGTCCAGCTGTCAGGCAGCGGTTGTCCCGAGAGCGGCTGCGCACGAGCTGAGTGGATTGCGTTCGCTGAGGGGCGGGTATTGGCGTTGCCCGCGGCGACCTTCCTGAGGCGGAGGCCGTCGATGGTCCCTTGTCACACCAGTGAGAGCGCCACGCGAATGTGCACGACGTCCGCCACAAGTTTTGCCTTTGCGGCCACGCTTGCGGGCCCATGGGCCAGTCGATAGGGCTGCTGCGGCGCTTGCGGTCAAGATGCCACACCGCTGGGCGAAGGCGCCTGCCGGGGCTCGCTGACGCCAATATGTGTGCAGCGGCGCCGTGGGGTTTTGGATGCTCTGGACGTGTGAAGTGACGTTCTGGCCACGCTGTCGGACGCGAGCGCCCAGAAACGCCGGGCGCTGCGGTTCCCCCCTCCCTGCGCTCGGCTGGTGCACACCCGGTGCGTGCCTTTGTACGTATGGCCAGTGGTCGCTGGCAGTCGGTGCATGGGAAGCATCTCGGCCTGGCAATAGACTCAGAGCGGACAGCGGCCGCTGCGGGACTGCGCCAAAGGGACTTGGACGCGCGCATTGCCTGATTGTTGAAGCTGCACATGGGCAGTGGCACAATCGCGCGGTTCATGTCCACCTGTGCAAGTATGCGGCGGGACTTGCCTCCTCCCTGGCCATCGTGTTTCAGGTGCTGCAGGCGGTGGGGGGCACCAACCGGCGTGCACTGTCGTCGCTGCAGGTTGTGTTCAGTGCTTGGACCCCGCGGACGCTTCACCTCGCGAACGCCAGCGCTGTTTGAACAGAGGGGCGGAAGTGGACGGTAGGTGATATAGCAAGGATTGTATCGCTGATCGTGGCTCTTTCTGTCAAGGCCGTCGAGGTAGTCCTGCGTTGTTATTGGTATTTCTGTTGTTGCTGGGGACATGGTGGCCGCTCACGGCGACCTCTGGGAGAGGCAGCAGCATGTGCTGCCTCCAAAGATCCTGGAAAGCCTTTTTGCAGCATGGCAGGGGCTAGTTCCCGGTCTTGGTAAATGTTGCTCATTGATCGACGTTTGGGACTTGTGTGAGAACTATTGTCCTGCTGGCTTGCTGCAGCCGAGCTGTCTATACGAGGAGCATTCAGGGGAGCTGCCATGGATCCAGAACGTGAGTGGTCAATAGAGTGGGGTGCGAC
The DNA here is from genome assembly GCA_905146915.1 of Ostreobium quekettii. Classification (NCBI taxonomy): domain Eukaryota; kingdom Viridiplantae; phylum Chlorophyta; class Ulvophyceae; order Bryopsidales; family Ostreobiaceae; genus Ostreobium; species Ostreobium quekettii. The sequence goes on along the minus strand of CAJHUC010000375.1, from coordinate 121,964 downwards.
GTGACCCACGTGTCCCTGGTGTCTGCCAAATGCAACACCACTAATGGGGATAACTCTGCTGCATAGGAGGGTGCATCTTGCTCATTCCAGAAGTATCTGTGCCAACACTTGCCCACACTTTAGCAAACAGTGAAGGGTGATTGATACTTCACCATGTGATGATGCAGCAACACTCCACACCTGATGGGGTCCTTGTACGCCCCCACCCCCACCCCACCCTTGTCTTTGCATGTGTTGGTGAACCGGTTGTCTTTCTGGTGTGGCAGAGCTTTCCGTCAGGGGAGTATTCCCTGGAGAACAGGCATTCCAACAGGCGGAGAATAGTAAGTAGCGTCCTGGGGTACATGCCTTGTGCCAGTGCTCTTTGTAGGTGATGTTGCTTGCCATGCAAATTTCAAAGAAATTTGATCGGAAGTGGCTGACACGGTTTCATGACAGGCTCCGTGCACTCGTGGATGTGCTGGTGGTATTGGTCGTTTTGACGCGTATGTCTCAGCTGGCTGCATTTGTCAAAATTGTGGTATGGCAGTGCGATAGCAAGTTTGCTGTTGTGTGGCAGGACCATCTGGCCGTGGAGAGCCAAGAGATGCACCACGTGGTCTTCATGAGAACGCAGAAAAACCTTTGCCACCAAGTGAGTGCAGTGCGCTTTTAGGCACATCCATCCATGTTGCTAGTTTCTTGCTGATGTCGCCCACCTCACAAGACAGCCAGCCAGCTGGGCAGGGTATTGCTGTGATCAGGAGTGATGATCAAGCGGGTTGTATTTATTGTGTTGACACCGTGGCTCTGCTTCAAACATAATGTGTTATATGATCGTGGCAGGTGGGACTGCCTTATTTTGGATCTTCTTGTGGGGATAATTCACTTTCATCACCTCTAGTTGAGGGTTCAAGCGACCCACCAACAGACCACCCACCCACACCAAAAACAGCCAGAAAAGGCTTCCACAAGTTAGACCAATTGAATGCATTCTGTCACATACTGTCATACTTGTTGACAGAGGTTGAGGGAGCAGATCTGGTGCCATGCTAGGGGATTGGTTTCCATTTCAGACGTGAAGGAGTACACACACTCCAGATAGTGCACACACTGCTGCTGTTGCATTGCAACAGCCCTTGATGAGTGCGGCTGAGTGTGGAGTTGCACGAAATCTGTAGCTGTGCAAGATGCAGGCTGGCATGTTGTGTAAATTCCTTGCCTCAACATGCCGGATATTTTCAATAACAGCAGCGATTTGGGTGACCTTTATACCTGGGATACTTGGGGCTCTAACCATCCGGCAGGCATTGGCTTGGCTAAGGTTGGAACTGCCATGCTGTGTGTGGAGTGCATGTCACTGGGTGTGTGATTTGCGCAGCCTATGAGTCTCAAGAGCCGTTGCTACGTGGGAGGACTGCAAGCTCAACACATAGCGCGGACGGTGATGGCCCTGTTGACGGTATGACCCCCAATTTACATCTGACAATGCAGCTGTGCTTTGTCCAGCGTGCTAGACAGTAGGCAATCCAACGCCCCTGGTGGCAGATAACAGGATAGACACCGTTGGGATTTCCAATCTGCCATGTTTGCAGAACGCCATGCTCATTTGGCAGTTGCTGTTGAGAGGGAGAGCTGACGCTCGCCATCAAAATAGTTAAGAGTGCTTTGAGAAGTCTCAATCAGTTGAAGAATGCAGTTGCAGGAACACTGCAGTAGGCCAAAACAGTGCAGAAAGTTGGGGAACAATGGGGTTCTTGTATTTTGTGGGGATATTACCTTTTCTGTGTGATCGCTTTCCACCCCTTGCCATCACACTAATTCGCAATCTGTGCTGCTGTCTTGTAGAAATGACTGTCCGTGGTGCTTACCGACCGCCACGGGGCTTGAATGGGCGTTGCGAGCAGTCAACTGGTAGGCTGCTGTGCTGAGGAGTCTTCGTTGGTGTGCAATGCTGGTCAGCAACCCCACTGTGTCGTTCTGTGTGAAGGCGATGATTTGGGGCACTTGCAAGGATGCTCCCTTCATTTGATTCCCACATTGCAAGATCTCAACAATGTTTGCGATCTGCCTGTACAATTACCAAGTATTTTCAATGTTCTTCAATGCTCTTCAATGCTTTCCTGTTTGATAGTTGCTGGCAGCTGAACCAGACTGTGGAGCCACAGGTTGAGCTGCCATTTGATGCTCTGGTAACTGTTTGGATGCTCTGGCACTCCCTCAAAGTGCTGTCAAATGTCCCGCCATCTGCAGCAGGGGTGGAGCAAGTTCTGTTGCTTTGGTTCCAGGGCATGTTTGGCAGCAGACTGGAATCTTTTCTTTCCTTGTTATTGGGCAGAGGGATGCTGTACTGGTGGCAGGCCCTTCAATATTGGTGCCTTCATGCTGCAGAAGCTGCTTGTGTACTCATCTCACTGCATTGCTGTGAGTAGAATAGCTGGCAAGAGGAGAGCCGCTGGCTCCAGAAACTACTGGGATGAAAAGAACTCCCTGAATGTGCGACGAACCGTTGGTCTGCAGTTGACTCTTTTGTTGATGGATATCCAGGAGGGGCCATGGACTCAATCCAAGAGATTGCCAATCCTCCGAAGACTGTCTCACCTTCATCCAGTGGCCGTGAACTGATGGGCCATGATATGGCAGACTTGCAGCAGCGTGGCAGCGCTGAAACAACACAGACTACCAACCCAAACTCGCAGTGGAGGTGGATCCAGGGTGTGTTTTCCTTCAACAAGAGGGATGACTTAGATAGCACGCCGGAGCCGACCTTGGAAGGGGATGGCAGTTCTTTGCTTGATAAGGAGAATTTATTAGGGGCTTCTGGGTCATTGGGCGCTTCTGGGTCACTGGCGACGGCTGGGGGTGGCCCTGCATTGGCTACAGGACTTCCAGGGTCAGTTGCAGGTACCGCGTCCAGAAGCCTGTCTCCGTCGACGGTGCTGTCAGAGAAGCAAGGGCATCCAGGGGAAGACAGTGTTACTGTGCAGGCGAGGGCAGCCACGGTGACAGTGGCGGGTGTGGTGCAGAAAATGCCAGGTGGACCAGAAGGTGCTTGGCTGCATGCACTGGATACCTGTTGCATGGCGTGTCTGCTGTTGTGGTATGGTGTTTTTTGTATGACTGGGAAAGGCTGCAGGGTACTGGAAGCATTGAGACTTCTTTTCATTGCATATTGCTGTTCTGCTTGGGTCATGGATGGTCCCGTGGACAGTTTGCTGTGGTAGTGGATGATCTGATAGAAAATGGGCAGTGTCAATTGGGAACCTCAAGTTTGTTCAGGTGTGGGTCAGGTCTTTACTGGGCACGATGCCTGGTGTAGGTGTGTTTTCTCCCATTATTGACTATCAAAGCATGAAATGTTCTGTTATTTATGTGCAGGGCACCTCAAGGAAACAAAATCTGTGCCTGGCGTCTGGATCAAGTCGGTATGGGGAACAAGGCAGGAGGTGCAAGAGCTGGACCTTGCGATCCAAATGGCTTTGCAGGTGGAACAGATTGATACAGCCAAATACTTTGCAAGGTAATTTGGAGCATTTTATGCACCATCTGTATTTGTATGTGGAGAAGTGGCAGCTAGATCTTCTGAGAATTGCTGGGAAGAAATCAGTAGAGGAATGTGTGAGTTGGTTCCTTGTTTACTTTCATTCGCTGCTGTGACCATTGCTGCATCGAGGTTGACCAAGGCAGTGTCAACTAGTCTCATGCAGGCTGGCAAGGCTTTTGCATATCATGGCATTGAGGGCAAGGTTGTAAATAAGGCATAGGTGAAATTGAGCAAGTGCAGCTTGCATAAACTGGCTGGTGTTCACTGCCACCTTAATGGACAATTGTTGCACCTTACATCAAGCCGAATATGTGCAGTGCTGCTGTGTTCTTGGGTTGCTGTCAGATTAATGGGTGCACCTGCACGAACTGGTGTCGTGTAACGTCCCTGAGCATTGCTAACCCAGCTGCAGCCCTTATGACTCTATATCCCAGTGTCCAAGTGCGGTCTTTACTGCCATCTGTTCCATTTATGTATGGTTCAAAGAGAATGGTGAGAAAAGGACATCTCAATATATTACTTTACAGTTGTCATGGAAGATGACATCTGCTACATCAGTTGAGTGGGATCTGTCACCCCAGTTGGCAGACTGGTAGTTAACAGTATCTCTCACCTTTTGTATGCTTCAGCACCACCATAAGAGACACATGGTTGATTGTCGAATTCAAGAAGTTAAGGCTTACATTTGTAATCCCATGCTGTTTTTGGCTTTGACACCATTATCAATAGTTTCAGAGATTGGTGGGAAGTCCCTGAGTTCACTGCAAGAAGCCTAAAATGGCACATGGGCTCGGCTGCAAGCAGCAAGTGCTTGTGGGGAATAGTGATGCTATGTGATCGAACCATTTTCATGTTGTCTCTATTTCCCAGTGGGTACAATTGCACTTGCTGTGCTGATTTTCTTGTACATCCATCATTCTTGCAGAGATTACACAGAATTTCCTTCAGTGGCCCATTACTATGTGCACATTCATGATGCCCTGGACATGGAGGAAGTTGATTTGCTGGCTAGCTTTGCTGGCCGCATGGGAGAGGACCACCCTCTGGTGCAGGCAATGATGGAGATCATGGAGGAAGATGGGGAAGGCGACGATGCTCTCATGATGGACCCTCCTGATGGCGGGTGAGGCAGATCACTTGGTTCCGCACGTGTGGGGATTCACTGTGTGGTGTTGTGTAAAGAGGGCGTGGCAAACAGGCATGGCACCGCTTGCCAAAACTGTGGTAGTCACGTGGAAGCTGCACATGAACTGCACCTTGGCATCGACTGCACGAATCCTGCTGTTTGTTTGATTCCTTAGCTTGTAACATCCCCATGCGAGTTCTTGAGCAGTGCTTGCCCTCATGCCTTGCAGTGTTGTCTGTGATGCATTTGTTTGACAGGGTGTGTGGCATGGCGCAGTGGGATGTTGAAAGAAACACAAGGGAAGTCTGGTGACATGGGTGTCTACATTACTGAGTCTGGCATGTTGAGGAGTGGTGAGGGCTGTGATGGCTTTGACCTTCGAGGTCCTAAATGTTCACCTACCTGTGTCAGGGTTCGTCAAGGAACGGCAGAGATGGAGACCAATGGCCTGAACACAATTTGTTGTGAAAATCAATGTGCAGCAGCAATGATTAAACCAGATGCTGTGTCAGACCCAAGTTTGCGGCTTTCTGCACATGATTGACAGCAAATGCTATGACATTGCATGGTTTACCTGAAAAAATACTCTTGGGAGCAGTGTCAGCTCCATTGTGGTGTGTTGTTTTTGGTAGACCTTGTCATTGACTGCTGTGGGCTCTGGCTTCCCAGCCTGCACCAACGTTTTTTTTGCTTTCGTCGATTTGAGCGTGGACCATGACTGCCATGATTTACAAGGGTGGGGCAGTACCAGGTGCAGTGTAGGCTTGCAGTGCAAACGTGTGCAGCAGAACAAAGGCGTTGCACAATGCACGGATGGAAAACCTCCTGAGGCCCAGGTGCCTTCGCATGGTGGACCACTGTGCTGTTCAGTGGCACCCAGAAGGCTAAACCTTCGTGAATTCGCTCGCGAAATAGATTCGCTCGCCACCATTTCGTGTTTCCGAATGAAGGACAAATTGCAGCTCCACTCGCTGGATGCTGGATGCCAATTGCTGTTGCAGTTGCCAGCAATGTTACCCAACAAAACGCATGAATGAGGGTCCTTATTAGGTGTTTTCGAACATTTCATTGTTTGCTCTAAAGCAAATGTCATTTTCAGACCACCAAAAGGAAACACCCATCTGTATGCAGTGCACATGCAGGCCAGCGGATGGGCGCTGCTACCCTGCACTGAGACTGTCACTGTTGTTCCTTTTGCAGTACCTCCAGGGGGTCCGAGCCCAGTGGCGAAGCCACCAAAGAGGCACAGTGCCAGCGGACCAGAGGGGGAGGATGCCAAGGCACCAGACAAGCGGAAAAAGGAAGCAGAGGGAGGGAGACCGATGGCCCTTGTGCCTGGTATGGACGACCTTGTCAACGAGATCAGTGCAATGAGCTGGCTGTCTAAAAGGAAGCCCTGGAAGCCTGGCCAGCCCATAGTCGACGACGAGAAGGAGACTGGGCCTACGAAGGCGTCTAGGAAACGGAGCAAGTCCAGAGGGAGCGCAGGCCCAGCATATGGCCAGTCGCCGGCCCTGCAAGCTTCACTCTCATCTGCAGCTTCACGGGGTTCTACATCAGCCCAGACCTCCTCACCAAACAGGCAGCCTGCAGCGCAGGAGCCAAAGGCAAATGCCCCCCCAAGCCCGCCAGCCCGTGTGACGCCCCTGGAGCCACAGGTGGCCCCTCCGAAAACCCAGCCCAAATCCAAGTATGGCGCTCCTGAGGCCCAGAATGTTGCTAGTGAGGTCGCCACGGACACCCATGTGCATTATTATGGGAACCCAGGAGCGCGTGATGCCAAAGAGAGCAGGGGGTTGCTTGACATAATATGCTGCAGGAGGCCGCTGGTGGATGAAGAGTACTGAGGAGTGAAGGAGTGGGCATTTAGTGTCCACGCATATTGTGATTCACAGGACAGTACACCTTTTCTTTCAAGTGCTATTGCATTCCACTAGGGAGCAGGTGGAACAACTCAGAAGGACAAGTGGGGCAAGGGACTCATTGTGTCAGGGTGTGCCCCGTCTTTTAGTTGATCTCTGTGTGTCTTGGAACAATCGACCGTGCTGGGACGTTGGTGCAGACACCGTAGTATTTTCTGTCGCACGTCAATCACCCATATCCCCAACGTGCTGAAATGTTTTTTGTACACCAAATCAATAGACGTCAAAGATTCATCAGTTGCAACGTCTGTAGCTCCCAACGAACGCTGCCAGAAAATTGCCAAACGATTGTACCCATGCAGAAGCGCCCTTTGGCGACTGTTATGTTTTGCGTAATCTGAGTTGGATTTTGGGAGCTTGATGTGTTGACCACCGGACGCTGTGTCCAAACATTTGAACTGGAGCAATCGATATGTAAGGACCTTGCAGCCCGAGGCCGGGCGGCCTGGCCTTTGCCTGAAGCCAGAGGCGCCACGACCTTGCCGCCTTTGATTGCCTGATTGGCAACTTCTCATGTGTTTAGGCATACTATACTCAAGCACATGAGAGGTTGCCAATCACTCAATCAAAGGCGGTTAAACTGGCATGACAGTTAAACGTCACTAAACTGACACGCCAATCCTTGCCATGGGTGCTCCAGACGGTCTCTAATCTTCGAAGACGGCTGCTCTGGATGTGCACACAGCATGGGCGCAGGAAGTATTGATGCAAGGCACAGACATATCAATGCCTTCATTTTCGTGCACTGACAGACTGTAGTACTGAGGCTGTGGTGATGTCAAGGATGCAGTGGCCATGAGCTTCGCAGCTGTGCCTTGTACAGCTGCTCGTGCCGTCGTGCCACGCAGCGCAGACTTAGGGAGGCCTGACTGTATGAATAGAAAGCAATTTTCGGCAATTTGGCACCCAAGTTACTCAGATACTCCCACCAATGCAAGCCCAGGCGCAACAGGATGACCAATGCACGCGGCGAAGGTGAACTCATGGCACCAATCACCACACCCACCAAACTTGCCAGAGCAATTATTTCTTTCTTCCCTTCTCTTCTGGATTGACAGCCAGTCCTGGGCGCAAATTCGTGCAGTGTTCGTGCAGTGTGCACACCCCGCGCGTCGCCATCAATGTTCTTCCTTCCACAGCCTCTTGTCCTTGCTTTCCCACTGAGTATTTAGAATTCTGCCTTGCCGGTTTCCTCAGCTCCCCCAGTCATGTACCCCCCACATGACAAGACAATTACAGAATTCACCACAAACCCATGTACGGTGTACCCGAGGTCCCCATACTTCAACTGTGCCCTTCGCTTCGCAGCACTTGACGCCACTCTGATAGTGACTCACCCCATGTGTCAGCTCCCTAATCCCGTGCTTCACTCCTTCACAGCCTCTCTATCCAGAACTAAACCGAACACCACTCTCTAGTGGAGGAGGGCCTGGTGCGAAACAAGATAAGAAGGGGGACGGAGGGGGGAGCCTAAATAGCCGCCTCGGCTCCGCCCCGCCAAAGCCCACCAAATCCAAGGCTGCCAAGGTTGGCGGCACCTTATTTTCCCGTACTTTGACTGACTCACGGCACTAGCGTTGGCAGAAATCCAAGGTGCGGGGGATGAATAAGCACCAGGCTCAAACTGCGCCATTTGAGTCACGGGCGCAACCCACCAAAGTCACCCTTGGCAGAAACCCATCAACAGGATTACAACTGCGCGTGAAGCACCAGGCTGGGGCGTCATCACCAAAGTCCTTCGCTGACACCGGATGCTCTTCAAACATCTCCTGGGCCACGAGAAGCACAGCATGCCACCTTCTCGGCACTGCTTATTACGTTGTGATTATGTTGATTGCCAAAACTGCAAATGGATGAACGGCGCTGTGACAGTCAGGGTTCCCAGGAAAGTCAATGCAACATAGGGATTGACGCTGACACCCAACTTGAGATCAACCAAGCACCACAGAAACTGACGGATCTAATGATTGCGACGGGCATCCACAGTCGCAGCGCTCCATCTTGATCATTTGCAGCTGCCGGCAGACGTCCGTTTTGCCATATTGCCATGTAAAATCCTGTAGACGTCACTGGACCTTGTGCAGTAGGCTTGCACAAAAGTTGACACCCCTGCATCAGACATTGGCAGTATGTTTCGAGTTTTACGTTTCTTCCGTCAAATCCACCGCGCACAAGCTGTGCAACAATCAGGCTCTCTTGAAGAAGCTCACACAGCCACACTTCACACATCATTTGCAAATGCGCGCCCTTGCTGCTGCAAGTCACCAACACCAGTGGTCCTGCTCCACGTTCCCGAGCTTCGCTTCACGCCTCATGCCCCCCCAGGCCTCCTCGACCCTCCTCGACCGAGTAAGCTACAGCTCGGGCAGCAAGTGTGCGGTTCCCAACTAGCTAGGCGCGCTGCCATGTGTGTCTCTGGGCGTTAATGACCGGCTGTCATCCCTGCAAGATGTTGGGCCACTTGGCTTGTGGGGGCCATTGTCTTACCCGCCCACACTGAATTGGTTGGGGAGCTTGCCGCTACCTCCTTGCCTTGTCACATAAGATTTCATGATGATGAACTGGTTTGAGGTAACTACTGGCACTATGACCCAGCCTCCTGGCCAGCATCATGTTCGGTCACAAAAGTTATCCTGTTCAACATGGCTCCACCAGGAACAAAGTGACCAGCGGCACACCGGTGCCTAGAAAACCGTGCCTGGACTCCGGTCCCTGGAGATACACTGCAGAGCACCACATAGCTGTAGCTTGGTAGGCCGTGCCTATCAATTCCAGATGTCCGCATCAAGTCCCAAGGGAAGCGAGCGAAGGGGCGGATACCAACACCAGGGCATGGGTACGACGTGGTTCGGACGTTCGGACGCCCAGGATGGGATAAAACGTCAGGGTGTGAATGCCATTCCCGGGTAAACACGGCAAAAGTGCCCGTTTAGTCCGGACGGCGACCCGCAGAAGGGAAAAGTGGTCGAGCGACAGAATGCTGGCCAGCGGGCGTGGCCCCACGCCGCGCAAAGGCGTCAGTGGCACTGTGTCGTGACACCAAAAAGTGCACCCTGACGGCATTTTGTCGTACCCAGCGGCACCGGAAGCGGGCGGGCGGGTGGGGGATTCGGAGCGGACGGCGCCGACGGAGGAGAATCCGCTGCGTCGTACAGTCTCCAGTCCGTCGGAGCTGGGCCAGAGCAATGATATTGCGCTGGCAGTGACGCGTCGGTCCTGTCGGGACGGCCCGCACGGGGGGCGGAGGAGCGGTGCGCAGCGCGGGCGGCGGGGGCGGCCCTTCGGAGGGGCGCGGGAGCGCCTCCCCGAGGAGCGGGAGCCCTGACTGGGCGCTATTTAGCGTCGCCAGCCGGGGCGGCCGCGCGCGCCTGTTGTCATCAGGGCGACGCTGCCGCGATCCTTCCCCCCGGCTGGTTGGGTCGGGCCGCGGCGGCAGCGTCAGGTTGGTGTGTTTGGATTCATGCGCTCCAGCCCCCAGACCGCGCGAATCCAGCATTGCCTGCTGCGGCGCCAATCGCAGACATGGGGAACGGATGCTCTCGAGGAAGATCATACGATCGCGCGTGTCGTTTGGGCGCTGCAGAGGTCGGTGCCGCAGATTTCTTGTGCGTTAATCAAAGGCGGGTTGAGAGTTGATGTGATCTCCGGGTCGAAGGGATCGCCGTGGCGTTGCACGCCCGCTCGGCGGACGCTTCCTGCCATTCTGAAGTGCCCTTGACGTCCTGAAGTTCTGCCGTTGACACTGACACCACGCGTTATGTACTGCCTCCTCCCCGGCGTCTCCACTGCGGGCTGTTTCCATGGTGCCTGCATGTGGATCCCAAAATGATTGACCGCAGCACTCGAGACCCCACTACGCGAGCCTGGCCGCGGTTCCCTTGCCATGTTCTGAATTGCCAAGAGTGAAGTGCGGCCATCCTGCTCCTGCATGTTGATAGTTTCCTTGCACGGGATCGTGATCAGTGGATGTGCGTATGTTGGCTCGCCGAACGTAGGGATGACAGGAAAGGCTGAGCAAATTTGCCCGCTCGACGAAAACAACGAGACCTCTCGAGCCGTCGGAATCAGCAGTTTTCTCAGCAAGTTCTGACGTGCGGGCACGGCATTCTCCCATGTTGTCGGTACTCCTGCGCCAAGAGCTGGATGCAGTTTCTTGCGCTATGTGCTTGCATATTGTCGATCTCGAACGCAAGGAGCCAATGCACTCTGCTTAGTGGTTCGTGATCACCAGTTGCGGCCAGAATTATGTTCAGTCATCCTCCCATGCAACAATCGTACCTGGACGAGGGGGCCAAAACATCAACGGTTGGGGCCAGGCTTTGCGCTAGGACTTGTGGTGCACAACTCCCGCAGTTTTATTTGCTACCAAGAGGCCTGTTCTGTGTTCAAGAAAATACCATGAAACGCTGGGGTGCCCATGGTGACTGCCGCGAGTGCCTTGATTGTGGTGCATAGATGGCCCTCAACACCGCTCCTTCCATCGCACTTCTGGACCCTCCTGTTTGCGCTTCAAGGTGCACGAATGGTGTCACTGTGCACCTATCTGACGAGGTGCCCGATGATCAACAGCTGCGCGTCGTCCTGAAACATAAAGATTGCGTTCTTGCGGACGTGGCCATGGTGGGGAACGGCAGACGGGTTGTCAGGCAAGTTGCCCCACACATGAAACTGCGGCTCAACTGGGCGTGAACGGGCCCGAGCCCGGACAGTTTGTCCAATGACTCAACTCCGCAGCCGTTTTGGCAGAGGAACACTCATGCAGCAATTGGATGGTGTTCTTGTTTATCAGGGTGCCGTTCGAGGCAGAGGAACCCTGCATCACGACCATCTGCGTTGTCAATAGTGATGGGGAGACACCCGAGGCCAGTCACGTGCTCCCGGTTCTGCCCCCTACCGCGTCAGAGGATATCCGCCAGATTTTTCTGAGGGTGGTGGAAGTGATCAAGAACAGCGATGTGAATTTCCAAGCCGCATATCTGGAACTGCCTGTTGAGCAGGTGCCTGTTGTCTTTGCGCTCATTGCGCTCACTGGTGCCTGCATAGGGTAAAGCAAGGCGTGGCCATATCAATGCCCATCCGAACGAGTAATAAATATTTGCAATTGATCCTGAGGAAATAGGTGAACAGGCCGCAGTGTGAAATTGCTCGAATGTGCAGCGATACGCTGCTCTTTGACTTGACCAAGCGGAAGTCATTCATCGCTCCACCTTGGTAGACGTTCCATGGTCCCATCGAGCCACGGACCAGACTTAAGCTGTCTTGAACGCGGAGGGCAATTTTGAATGCTAAAAGTGGTGGTGGCGTCCCCAACAAATGCCAACATCATTTGTGCAGGGCGTACTTCATGAAAAATGCAGCATTCATTGCCTCAACGTAGATCGCTATGAGGCCACCGAGTCCCCGTGAGGGCTGTGATTTAATCGTCAAAGGTCGCCAAGACAGAGCATGAGAACAACCGGATGCAAAATATGCTTACATGCAACGCATTTGCGTGCTGTGGTCGCAAATCCTTTGTCAGGACTTGCCATCAAAAGACTGAGCGGGGCTTTTGCACTGTCGGCGCGTCACGTGTCGTTCTCAGTCTTGACAGTATGTTAAGTGGGATTTAGCGAACATTTCTGAATCACGTTGATATGGCAGTGCCAGATTGTGGCAAAACCAGCGAAATGCCAAGCCCCTTTAAGTATCGAGAGACACTGCACACTTGCACGAAAGCCTCTACAACGTGGAGATCATCCGTTTGGTGCTCAAATCTCTGCGAGTAACTCTACCGCAGCCCATTTTCCACCAGCCTCAAAATTTACCTCGACACTCAACATGTTGAGGTCAAGCCAGAGCCTGTCTACTCGTACTCTCACTGCCCGCCGTCCTGCATCGAGTTGGACGCGTTCAGCCAACTTCCATGTTGCGCAATGCGTTTTCAACAAACAATGTCAATACGTCGCTGCATTTTGTTGCGTTCCCTGCATCCCTTGCATAACGGTTGCGCGCTAGTGCCATCTGAAGGCTGAACGCCAACAGCTGTGTGGTGACGAAGGTGAGCGACGGTCTGGATCCCCTGGACCAGCACATCCAGGAAGTGGCGTGGAAGAAGAACTTCCAGTCGTTGTGCGAGGACCTGGGCAGCCTGTTGGAGCTCTTGTGGGACCGCATTGAAAAAGATACCACAGACACCCCAATTCCAACAGAGATGGAGACGTCGCTTCACAACGTCCTAGTATACCTCATGGGCAACGGAGCGTGGTCCATTGTGGCGTTCTTGCTGGAAACGTGCCTGCAATCTGGCCTGCCCATAGCCGTAAATAGCCTTGGTGCGTCTCTCTCTACGTTGTTGAATAGGCTTTGCACCTCGACAGCAGAAAAAGTGTTTCAGCGAGCGTTTCAGTACTCCAAGAAAGCGTTTCCTGGTGGTGTGCCGACGTGCGTGAATGTTTGTGATAGACAGCTCTCGCTCTGCTGCCGTTCATTTGGCTGGGATCCGTACCTCGTTGCATTGTCGAACTATCCAAGTTCGGTGGAGAGTCGTGTTGATGTTCACTCTTTTGGATTCACGCAGATGGACGGCGAGAAGCTCCCCATCAGCGACTTGCAGTCGGAACATCTCAAGCAGTTGGCGGACACGGTGCAGATGCAGCAGCGAAATGGGGACAGGCAGCAGCCGCTTGCATGAGCGACTGATTCATGATTGCTGTTTTCGGGACAGAGCAAGTGGCGGAATTTTGGACATGGGATTTTCCGTCAGGGAGGCACTGGGAGTGCAGGTTGTGCTTGGGGGAAGCGATGTGGCTCTGCTCAACAAGTGGGCAGCTGTGACTTCGGAATTGCGCACGTAGGCTCGACTTCACTTACACGGGCCTCGGGGTGGGTGTGCGCTCGCCACTGCGGAGGTGCACTAACCCCGTTTCTTGGTCGTGCCTGAGTTTGGGAATGGTGTCTTCTCCCTTCTGCCAGCCCCGGAGAAGAGGGGGAACAATTTGATTACGCATTGATCACAAGCAGCGGCGTGTTTCGCCGCCTCAAAATGCCTGGAATGCCATGGTGGCACAGTCAAGGCTCGTCGGCACGGGGGCTACTGACAGGTTCGTCGGGAAGCTGTAATTGTACCTGGTGTGTGCCATCTGGCCGGTGGCGAACAGCACGGATTCTTCCCAGGCCCGCGCCGCTGATGTGAGACTTGACTTTGGTGCCTGGGGCGACATGAAAGTTACAGAAACGGCAGCTGCGGCGACGCAGATTCATAAAATTATCCAAGAAGTGGAAATTTGTCGTGTGTTGCGAGGAATGGGGCAGGAATGCTGATGCGTTCCTGTGAGTAAAACTGGTGGGCAAAAGTGCAGAATGGTGCGATAGTGTCGACGATGGCCAGAGGAGCATGTTGAGAAAGAACACGCCTGCCCTTGGTGCGCTCTCCATTTCGTTGTCGACGTGCGTCGATTGCAAATTGAGGGCCGATGCACTGGCGACCGCAGGGTGTCAATCGCCAGAGGCATTTGTTCAGCATTGTCGCGTCAATTGCCGCTGTATGTGCCCCTCAAAGTGCTGTCCTCCACCCAGCCAACGGACTGCGCGTACTGTCCTGTTTGCTTGCTGTCAGGTTGTCCGGCGCCCATCGGGGTTTGGTGGGGGCCCAGTGCTACAGTCTATTACAGCGGCAAAGTAACAGCCTTGAGTGCAGGTGCAGTAGAATGACGTCGGATGCGGCCCTTCTCCGTCCAAAGCAGAATTCAGAACGTGGCCACTGCGTTCGAAGCAATGCGGATGCTGATTCGACAATGGAAGATACTTTGGATTCCGAACTAAAGCACAAAATCTTTGCGCACACCAAACGCGCGCGCCTATTGCGCACCCAATTTGCAACGCACGTGGAGATGAACTTCAGTGTGCCGGTCAGAGGGGGAAGGAGATAGGGGAATCAGCAACCACCACAAGGTCAGAGCGAAGATTCCACCTGGGGATTTATTCTTGCCTGCACAGAGGATGGGGAGCACAAAAGTTCCTTTCAATATCAATTTCAAGTTGCCATACATCCTATCTGGTGTCCTCGCCCCCAGTTCCTGGAAAAGTGGCAACACGCAGGCCCCACACATGGCGGGCCGCCATGTGCTACCCATGGCATGCTCATTCTCCAAGTATCTCCAGTGTGCACAAGAGGTTTGTCAGGCGGGTAACGGCACACTTGCGACGCTCCCCAACCAAGGCACTCCGCAACTACTTGTGTGATCATCGCAAAGAACGCCCTTCAACACTAGGAGAGCAGAACACAGCGTTGGGTCGTAACGCTTAGAGGCCTACTTCCCGTTGGATGCCCCATTGGCTCGTGCACTGACGCCAACGCCCCATGGCGCCCAAGGCTTGCTGGTGCCTACTTGTTCTCAGCAGCAAACTTCACACCGGACTCAATCGATGCGTTTAATTCTGGAATCATCGCATCCAGGGCCTCCTTCTCGTATTCGTTGATGTCGCCAATGGGATGAATCTCCTCGGCGCCTGCAGGCCACCAAAGTGCACAAGTGAGCTCGCAGAAGCGACATGACACGGGTCAGGCCATCAAATTTTCACCACTCCACCATTCTGGTCCTCCATTCCAACCAAGCGGGTTCTGAAATGCCAACCTCACCAGCAAATTCCAGTGACACCGGCATTGGTAACCGTGCATAAGATGTTCTCCACCTCTTCCACATCATCCGCTAGTTTTGCAGGGCAGCAGAGATCACCAAAAGGACGAGGGTGGTCCAGGCACCGTAGTGCCACGACCCCCAAGCCGCTCAAAACAATATGGCTGAAGTACACTGCGGTGTTTGCATTCTCTCCGTACACTACTGGCACAACCTTGTGTTGCAGATAATGCTGCTGGCACAGATATTTGCTATGGAAATGTTGTGGATATGCAACGTAGCAAGAGCGCCATACAATCTTACAGGTATCCAGATGCCAGTCCGCAGGGCATCAAGTTTCACTTGCATGTTGGCCGTTTCTCGAAAGGTGTCTCCATCTTGTCCAAAGAATCTACCTGTGTATTGCCCAAGTGTGTGCTATACTGTAAGAGATGGAGTGGTCTTCAAGCGCTCTAATTGATTTGCTCAACAACGAATGCAGAAAAGGTTTACCCAAATTGCCACCGAGCCAACTCATTTAGATCCAACTATGCGGAGGATCCCACCACGTGCGGAGAGCTGAGTTATGGAGGTGAATGGCCATGCTGCATTCTAGATCAGCGGTGGACACCAGCACAGTTTGTGATAAGAGTTGTACAGACACAGTGGGATCCAAATGAATTGGCCCACTGACAATGTGGGCAAACCTTATCTGCATTCATTGTTGAGCAAATCAATTTTAGCGCTTAAAGACAACTCCATCTCTTGCAGTATAGCACAGAGGCCCCAACCTCTGCTCAGCAAGGTCGTCACATAGCGCATTCCTATTGGTATAATATTGCTTCTTTGCACTGTCTCTACATTGCGATGTTTCGCTCCCCAAATATGGGCATCAGCAGCTACTGCCAGCATCAGGGGGCAGGGGCCCAACTACCCACCATTAGCTCCAAGCAAGACCTTGGTAGAAAAGAAGGGCACACCGTCACAAGCCGTGGATTCTACGTACGAACACTCGATGACGTTGGGCGCTCCTGAAAAATATCCAAAATTAACTAATTGAAAAATTGTTGTATTGGCGGTGGCTCACACCGCCCTCTCAGGCACATGCACTGTTGATGCAGACAACAGCAACTCAACGCCAAAACTTTGCTATACCAAGAGACACTGATGATGCACATGAGTGGGGCCGCTTTTCAAGGTTTTGCGGCATTCCTTGTGCACATGAGGATGTGGGAATGAGGGCTAAACACAGCTAAATGTTGCCCCAACACAGTGAAGCACAATCCAGCTGCATCGGATGCACTGACAATGCGCACAAAACTGACTACCACCAACAAAGAAAGTCAATTTCTGCAATCAGCCCATTTCAAAGGTTCTGTGTCAGCGCCAGCTATCATGCCACTGCTGCAAAGATGATTATCTGTAAGTCAAGCTTTGGACCCTAAAACATTTTCACTGAAGTGCGGGTGGTGAGACACTTTCTGTTCAGCAGTGTTGCTGTGGATGCAGCAACATATCAAGATTCACCCCAAAACCAACCCAAAACTTGTACAAGCAGTGCCTCTATAACCAACAGGATTCTTCGATAACTCACCATTCAGACCCCTCAAGCATGCATCTGCAAAGAGGGCACCCGCATAAGCCATGGACAGGGTTGCTGACCCCTGCAAATAGAGATGATTAAAAGTTGAATCAAAAGTTATATATGGGACCACCAAATGCAGCAGCTATTTGTAAATGAATGCAGAACAGGGAAAGTTTCAGGCATGCGCATAACTCCACAGTATGTGGTGAGATTGACTGTATCCTTTCCCAAGCATTTAACAATTCTCTTCCTCTAAAAAAAGAGAGCTGCACAATCAATATGCTTCGTGACACAACGCTCTGTCAAAGCATGGAGCTTCCTGCATTTGTGCTAGGTTGGGAAGGACCCACTCTTCTCTCCTTAGAAATTGTAGTCAAACCACAGACATGTAGTTGCACTGAACACTGGGAAGAGAAAGCAGGGGCACAGGTGCTGTTAGGTGGTTGTGTGGGGAACACCACTTGGAATGCAAGTGCATGCTGAAGTGTTGCTGAAAGTTAGGATGATCAAAGAGGTTGCCGTTAGGACGCGCTCTGGCTCAACTGGGACTACATGGCCTTTGAAAAGTTTTGATAGGCAGCAACTGTCCGAATAACAACAAGCACAAATGAGAGACAATCTGTGATACGCACATTGGGGGCATTGATTGGATGCACTAGCAGCACGCATGCAAGTGTTCTTGCAACTGAAGGCATGTACTCCTCATCGTTACCTTGCCAGCCTTTGCTTGCACCACCTCAGTGCCTCCATCCTGCGTCCTCTTGGTGAGTGCCTCAACATCATCCTTGGACATCTCTGCGGAAGGGGTGGCCTGCATCACAACCACAAGCGTTGCAGCGCATAGTTTAAATATGCGAACATGCCAAACAGTGCCAAGGAGTCTGCACAAAACCGGACAACACAGATTCCAAAATTGCGCAGTATTTGCCAGCCCTATGATACATCTACTGCAAAGGACAGAAATAGGATGAACAACAGGTGCCCTGGGTGAGGCAACACAACTGGAAGCAGCATCACAGCACACAAGATGTCATGGTGTATTGACCTACAGTGGTGACAAGCCTTTTGACTGACTTCAACGCATGAGCAAACTTGCCATCGCCAACTACATTCCACTGCCCTTGCACCCACAGACGATGACGGGTACTTACATTGTCCAAAATGTTTGCTCCCAGGGATTGCAGGCATGACCCTGCCCAGCACTATCGCTGCGGATGTCCAAATTAAAAAAATAAAAAACGTAAAGGCAAGCCCTCGAATGGACAACAAAATGAAAGCCTCCAAATACACCAGTACCCATGATTCTGCGATATGTACAAATATTTCCGATCATTCTCTTCAATGCTCCTTCAGGTTCAGCCGTTCAGCACAGCTGTGGTAATGCCTTGTATGCTGCTGACACCAGTAACAATGCTGGTGATATGCAAGCAACGTGGGTAACTCAATAAACTCCAGACGCTTGCCAGCATAGCTGCAGCTGCCACACACGGACTGCAACACTGCAGACCATTGCATTGTAGTGCAACGTAGTTGCGGTGGCACGTACAATATGGCAACGTCGTGGGCACTACTTACCTGTGACCACAAGGGCAATATGGTGATGCCAGCATGACCTCCAACCACAGGAACATCCACTTCCCCAACATTAAGACCCATCTTCTCAGCATAGAAGGTTTTGGCACGAACCTGCCGCAAAAGAACACACAAAGATCAATACAATAGCTAAAACTTGGCAGACATCCACTGTCCATATGTTCAGATGTCACGGTTTTCAAACCATATCACAAGGAGAAAGGTAGCAACACCCCATTCTCCAGCTTAGATCGCCCAGCGCAGCAACATCTGAGGCAAAACCCCACTGAGCTCCCAAGTGTGCCACACTTGAAGAAGCAGATGATTGCTGCTTGAAGAGGACAAAGAAGCTGGCATGCTATCATCCATCAGGACTGGACTGTGAGCTTGTGGAGTGTCTGCACTCAGAATCGCGGCGAGCTGCACCAGTACAATGAGCAGGGAAGGAGTCACAGCGGGCCAAATTCAGGTCAAGAATCTTACTAGTGTTTAGTATCTTCATCAAGAACGTGGCACCAGATCACACCCCGAAGGCTTCAATCACGAAGCCAGCAGCTCTTGGCCCACAACAAATAAAGATGCAGGGGATAATGCAACAGACATCCCCATCCCAGCAGCTTGGAATCCTTTTCCATTAAAAATTGGTGAACAGGAAATTTTATAACGCAGCAAAGCATGCAACAGAGAAAAGCGCACAGAACAGGTAAATATGTAACCAAGGGTGCATCCCAGAAGAGAGAAGGTGTCGCTCTGAGCACCTACCACATCGAGAGTTGTCACGCCCATCAGTTTTCGCTTGTCATAGACATTGTTCCTCTTCAATATCTCAGCAGCAATGGGGACTGTTGAGTTGACAGGATTCGATATCATGTTGATGCATGCCTGCCACCGACAGTGCCATTCTTCAGATCAACTTTCACACACCACGCACCCATGCAAAGAAAATGTTGTGCCTCACTGTAGATACGCAGTGTAATCTGTAGCGGCAATTTGATATGAGAAATTGTTGTGAGAGGCCAGCCGATTGGTGTGGAATGGGCAATCACAAAACTGCTTGCAAGCAAAGGTTGCTTCCCATGCGCAACAATGGTGCCCATCATACGATACCCTTTCCCTTTAGATATCACTATCTTCCATGCGCAACAAGGCAATGCCGATAAACACCAAGAAGTCTAATAGCAACAAAATGGACCCTGGGCAAACCACCCGGGATTCGTCTTGGCATGGATGCCCAAGTGGGTTCCTCCTACAGTCGACTTGCACACACAGAAGTAGACATGGAACTCACGCTGCAAGCAGTTTGCACACTTGACATCCCACCCCACTTTGTTCTCAGTTGCTACAGCACCAATCAAGGCTACAAAAATGGCACTCAACGCGGGGCCTGCTGATGACATCTTCCCTACCGTTGGGCAGTTCTTCGCGATCGCCTCAACGAGATTCTTCACGATCCCTGCATTCACCTGCGATGGGCAGCAGTGCAAGGTGCTGAACAGCGAGGCACATTGGTAGCCGCCCGTTTCAACGTCAGTGGCTTCAGGGGCTTTCAGCACGCACGAGCGCCCTCGAGCAACATACATTGAACAAATCTTGTCTCGTCATTCCCGGCTTCCTGGGGACGCCCGCGGGGATGACCACAACATCAGCTCCGCTGAGGCAGTCCCCGAGCTCATCTCCCGAGTAGGCCTGTCACACAAAAACCAATAAGCGCAAAGGCCGGATCACAATCATTCCCCACCACAAGACGCCTGACGCCCACAGATTCTTCACCGAGGTGGGGATTGACCAACAATCTTCCAAGACTTGGTACGCACTGCACAGCATTAGCACCCACAGGTGCAACGCGTTGGGGATGCTCACGAGGTTGAGCGGAGGCAAAATCACACAACACAGAGGGCATTCAGGACACTCCCGCATTGCGCCGTCACAGATCTTGCCCCTCTGAGCAATTGGAGCGGCGCGCTGCAGCCGACAACCACGCCCGGGCCTTGCCCCAGAGGCGCGCCCACCAGCGCTGACGTCCCTAGGCCTCCAGCGCCCATCGCACCGCACAATCAACGCCATGCAACGGTCATTTTGACAAATCTCGAAAACGCAGGTCGCCCAGGCGCCACCCCAGCGCTCCGGGCGCACCTCGCGCGTGGGCGCCAACCACCCACCTTGACCTGGGCCCTGGTGTTCACGTGGCTGACGTCCGCCGCCACGCCGGGCATGTTGGCTATGTCATACAACGCCAGCTCTGTCACGGCCGGATTCATCTGCCCATGGACAAGCATAACAACCCAGCGATCAGCCCTTCCCCGCCCCCCAGCCATCAAAGATCAATCGCCACGGGCCCCTGCACCTGGATCTCAATCCGGAAGCGCGGGGAGAGGCGTCCGATGTGCGGGACGCGCGCCGCGCACCTTCATCAGCAGCGCCAGCGGCTGGCCGATGCCGCCCGCCGCGCCCAGGACCGCCACCTTCCTCTCGCGCACGGCGGCGGATGCCATCGCCCTGCCCATCCCGCGCGCCGCCTCCCCCAGACCCCTCGCGGCACGAAGGAAGGCCGCCATGGCTGCTCTCGGGCGCGCCCCGTTCACCCGGCAGGCGATCGGACTGCGCAACTGAGGAGCCGGGGATCGTCAGTCAGCACACGCCCAACCCCACACAAGAACGGGCAGCGCCGTCGGTCACCCCGACCTAAAAGCCGACCTGTTAGTTTAGTTCCGTCCCCCACATGAAAGGTCGCCCCAGCCCGTCCCAGCGGCGTGGTCGCCCCGCCCTGCCGCCCAGCCCGACTGCCGCCGGGTCGCCCTCGCACAAATACGCGCCCGCACCCCATTGGCCCAGCCCTCCGTCCCCGCCGCACAGCCCCGCCGACTCGCGCTCCCAACGCAGCCACCCCACGGCCAGGCCGCGTGACGCCAGCCGCCGCAGCTCGCCCCACCGCGCCCCTCCCGGCATGCAGTGCGCCAACCTGCTGAGGCAATGCCACGCGCTGTCCCTGCCATTGGCCGACGCGCTGGGCGGCATGCCGGAGGCCGGGCGGCCCGAGGCCCCGTCGCCGTGGGCGGGCCACCCGGGGCCGGCGATCGATGACGCGGACCTCGGCCAGGCGGACGCCGGTCTGTACTGCCTGGCGCGGGTGGACGAGAGCACGGGGGCTCCCTTGCGGCTGGCCACGGACAAGGAGGCCGAGGAGCTGGGGCGGATCCTGGAGCTGTCCGGCAACGGCCACCTGCTGACGTGCCCGGAGGGGGAGGGGGGGCCGCTGGCAGGCCAGAGGAGTGGAGGGCTGTCCGGGCGGGGCAGCTGGAGGGGGGGTGGCCCCTGCGACCACTGCGGAGCCACCGGTGAGAATGTTGTTTCGCGGGATGGGCCAGGATGGCGATTGGTGTGAGGGGGGCGGGGGAGAATTGGTGTGGCCAGATTGGAGTGGGGTGTCGGCGGGCGCGGAGGCGGGGCGGCCGGCGTGAGGGGAGGGGATTGGTGTGAGAGGAGGAAATTGTGTGTTGGTAGGAATGGCTTTTTCCTGCTGGGCGACAGCCTCGGGCGAATGTCCGGTGGGTTGGCGGGGCCGGCCACCGGGGCGCGCGTCGGCGTTGGTGGCCATTGGGCGGTAGGATTGGCTCGCGGCGGGTTTGGCCCGCGTGCGCGCCCAGCCAATGTGCCAGCGCCGGTGTGGCTGTCAATACGGACGCAGGCGCCACTTGGCAGGGCCGGCGCTGTCCTTCTCTGCGCCAAGTATCCCACCGCTGGGGCCCGGCAGAACTGCGTTTCGGAGCCTGCTGCTTTCCGCCGCCCACCCTCGCTGACTGCTTTTGCGCAAGTCGATGGCGAGGGAACAATCCCGAAACATCCCACCCGCCTGGTGGCTGCCTGTCGAGGTACAACCCTGAGAACCGCCAGCTCAACCTCGCGCGCCGGCACGCCACGCACGCCCACCCCTCCCACCCTCCCTTCCCCTTCACGCCGCTGCCTTTCTCCTCCGCCTCCCAGCGCCCCATCCCGTGTTTCCTGGACGCCGTGGCCTTTGTTCCAGGTGGCCAGCTGTGCGATTTGGCTCTAACCCCCGTGCGCCCGCACCCTGCCCTTGTGCGTTCTGGCCCCCAAGCGGGCTCATTATGGACCGTTGGTTGCTCCCAGATTCGCATCCGTCATTCCTGTCTTGCGCGCACGTCTGGCTGCGCCTGTTGGCCGCCAGCTTCGGCTTTGCATCAGCTGCGTTGACGCGCAGGCCAACAAGGGTGGACGTTGACGCATGTACGATGTTGAGGGTACGTTAGTAACGTCATTAGTGGTCCTGAGGGGGCACTCGAAACAGGCGTCGCTGCGGTGGCTGGTGCGGTGGTCCCGGTGAACCAGAGCGCCCCAAACTGGCGCTTGGTGCTCATTGTGCACCGTCACCGCCGCGAGCCATGGTTCGGGGCGCCGGCCTGGACCCACCAACCACCCGCTTTCATGCGGTGCCTGGTCATATGAGACTTGTCCTCTTCGTTGTCGGTTCGCACACGACGGTCCGCCAAGGGCACCACAGTGTCGAACCCCTAACTGTGAACGTCTTCCCCACCCCGCCGCCGGCGGATCGATTTCGTAGACGACGAATTCAAGATCACACGTGTCATCATTGACAAAAATGAATGTGTATTGACGCTGGCGGCGCTTTGCCCTGTACTGCTTGCTGTGTCGACTGTGTCGACGCCGTGAAACTGTTTTCAGGGGAATGTGTTGCCAGCAGCAGTCTTGCGCCCAACTGCTTTCATTTTGCTTTCTTGAGGAGGAGACCGGGTGGGTGGGGGAGGTGCTTGGGACGTCAGAGGTTCGTGAGCGAGGATATGGGCACCCCTGGAGCGCCCGATATGCACTGATGTTATTGTGTCGTGTCACAGAATCGCCGCAGTGGCGACGAGGGCCGCCGATGAAATCTGTGCTGTGCAATGCGTGTGGAACGCGCTATCGGCGAACGGGGCAGTTAGGCCCGCCAGGCCCAGCGACGTCCATGCGCAAGACGCGGTCCGTGATGTCCGACCAGAAACGGTACAACGTGGGCGGCAAAGAGGGGAGTCGTCTGGTGTTCTGCGAAGCGGCGTGATACTGGGCCAGGCTCCGCCAGGTGGCCAGGCCGATGCAAGCCTTCTTATTTTTGTGCCCTGGGGAAGATATCTGCTTGCAGCTTGGGGGCACAGAATAGGGCCATTTGGGGTATATCTTTTTCCCAACAACCATTTTAGCATTCTTACTCCGTCTCTGTGATGATATGCGTGTGTGTGCCTCATGCCGTGGCCGATGGACGTGCACGACCGGGGCACTGTGGACTGGACACCAATCTGCTCCGCACGAGTTGGTGTTGTCTGTGCAGAGTATGAGTGGTCTACAAGTGGCGCAAGCAAGCACAGTTACAGGGATTGGGCTGAAACCATGACATTGGGACGGTGACGAGCGCAAAGTACATAATGAACACGTGGCAAGCACTGTTGGAGTGCTGTGGCCGCCACGCCCTTGATCGGGAATGAAGGGGCTTTGCTACAGGAACATGTACATGGCATGTACGACAAACAAGCATTTGACTGTAGTTGCATAACGGGGGGCCATTGCTCCCACTGGACAGCAGACACGACGTTGAGGCATCGGTCGGCTTCCTGACTAAGGCTGACGCTGGGCCTCTGAGAATGCGGGGGCACAACGTGTTTTGCCTGCAGGTGCAGCAGTGGTGCTTGCCCCCTGACCCCCAAGCGACAACTGTGAGGCAAGGGACCTCAGTCGGGCGTTGGAAGCCACGTTTGCTAGATTTGAAGCGTGCAGTACTAATGCTCCACCA
The DNA here is from genome assembly GCA_905146915.1 of Ostreobium quekettii. Lineage (NCBI taxonomy): Eukaryota > Viridiplantae > Chlorophyta > Ulvophyceae > Bryopsidales > Ostreobiaceae > Ostreobium > Ostreobium quekettii. The sequence goes on along the minus strand of CAJHUC010000375.1, from coordinate 97,842 downwards.
GCCAGAGTATTAACTGCTGCTTTTGCATCTGTTGCATCGTTGTTACTCTCTGCATGTAGAATCCGCTGGTGTGAAGAAATTTCGAAATCAGCCGCGCACACTGGCGTACGTTCGTTGGCCGCGATGGCCTGATGTGACCAAACCAAGCAATTGACGACAGACGGAGCATAATGGGAGCCGTTTGTTTGAATCTCATGCGACATGGCTTCCGCGCCCTTGCTGGCCACGATTCCTGGGGGCTGGCTGTGCGCAGTGCAAGGCGATACTTCTTTATTTACACACATGTGGAGCCCTGCTCTTCCAACGGAACACAGGCAACTACACACAACGGGAACGGGTGCTCATTCATGGAAGAGGGTGTCGCAACTCATCTTTCCAGGACCACGAACACCACTGAGCCGAAACAGGAGACGCTACCCTGGAATTGAACCAAGGAATAGAGTACATAGTTACATTGTCCGCAAACCACCCTTGTGAAGTGATGGCTTTGATTAGATGCCGCCACAGCGTTCGCAACACTGGAGCGGCTAATGGCTGGCAGCTGTGTCCGGTCCATACAAAAGCTACAATGGGCCTCTCGGCCCACTATCCAATGATGAAGTCCGCAAAATCGGTGAACAGAGAACGTCACACAACAAATCGAGTCGGCCATCAAGAATTGAGGTACTCTGAGAGCCGGATTGGGCCACCGTCGGAACTGGAAGTCTGCCCCGAATTGGGGCCACTCTCAGAAGAGGACACTGACTTGGAGCGCTTGGTTTTGTGCTTCTTCCTCTTCTTGTGCTGTTGCGACAGACACAGGACCAGAAAGTTAACTGCAGGTCCCCGTTCCACACTGGGTGCTGCTGCTGTTTGGCATAGATATCATTGCATCAGTGGGGCGACTACGCAAGGACGGGCCAGCGAAAACACTGGCGGAAGTACAGGCTTGAATTCTCGTCAGCACCAAGCACACTGGGGCTGTCACTGTTGCCACCACGAGAATGTCCGCCGCCCCATAACGTGCAAGGTAGTACACCGTCAGCAATGCATAGATATTACATCTGGCCATGTATGGGCAGTGCGTGTGGACATCGTCTTCTGTGATTCATTGCGTCAATTTTATCCACAATCTGGGGAAACAGGCAAAGGACACATCATGCAGAAATTGTGCACATGCTCAATGGTCCATTCACCGTTCCATTGTGCTTTTTGGTTTGCAACGCCTTCAGTTGAGGGTGGTGAATGTGGATGAAGACTTGACAGAAATACAACAAATACAAAATGTGCCTTTCCCAGCGCGGAGCCACAGCAAGGCAATGTCAAGCGTCGCCGAGTGTTCAAAGAGTTATGCAGAATGTCCATGGTACCAAGTATCTCCCATGCGAGTGAGGGGCATTGCGTAAAGTCAAGAGACGCCAGTATATATGCGGATTCAACAATGGATTTACATCAGGGCTGCGTCGCTGCTGTAGAGACAGCGGATTTTGCCCGTTCCATTACCAGGCCAGCCGTTTTGGCACCATGAGCATGCCTTCATTTCCATATGGCCAACAATACATGTGCGTAATGGTTTGCTGTATCACATATTGCACGTTGGCAGTGCATTCTAGTGTTCAAGCCATCCACCCCACTCAAAGACAGAAGTGCACTCTCATGAGCTCTGTGTTCACCCAGTTACAAATATACACCATCTTGTTTGCCAGAGAGCATAACACTCCTGCTTTTCATGGCTCAACACACACGTCGGAGCAGGTGGGCAATGTCTGCATTGGGTATGCACCAACCTTCCTTTCCTTCTTGTCTTTCTTCCTGGACTTTTTGCGCTCACGATCCTTCTCCGATCTCTTCCCTGCACCACCCAAGCCCTGGTCAGGCACAGGAACTCCTGTGGGGATGTGGTGAACAAATGCGTTGTTTCATCCCAAGGTTGCATTCCAGACATTCCTTCATTTTATGTGCATATGTTTGTGCTGAATCAGCCAGTCTACAGTAATAACACATGTACACAAACACACAGCCAAAGGTGACCAACAGCTAGATGTCCATGAGTTGCACTTCTCACATCTTAAAAGGCACCAAGGGCCTGAAGCCAAGACATCGCACATATACCACTCACTCTTCTTCGTCTTGGGCTCAGTTGCAAGGGCCGTGGTACCCAGCCTCGCTTCACGATCCGCATCTAGCTGTGCTCTGTACTCTCCTGCAAAAGAGCTTGATCAACAGCACGACAGACAACAAGAAACAAGCAAGACAGAAGACAAGTCACGAAACTGAAATCAACCAGAAGTAGCCGGAATACCCCGGCCTATGATCTCTTCATGCAGTAACACAGCACAACCGCCACAACGCATGCCTTGGTTTTGCAGTTTTTGCTTCATGACACTGCTCTTTACCAGTTCTCACTTTGTTTCTGTGGTGGACTGGGACATGGTACGCATGTGATGTATCATCTCCATCGATGCTTCTGGTTGAACGTCGATAATAACACTCTTGGTCCCCATGAACAAAGCTGCCTCACTATACGCAATCCAGGGGGAGGCATAGGCCAGCATATCGGTGCATGCACGTACTCATAACTCTCTCTTCTTCGTCTCTAACTTTGCTTTTTCCTTCTTCATCCTCTTTCATCTTTTTCTTCCATTCCTCCCATGGGATTCGTTGCACCTGCATCAAACAAAAACAACAATACTTGCAAGGTTGACAAAAGACAGTCGACACACAAAGCCAGACACTAGTGAATCAGGTTGTGTGTTCACACCCAGGGCCAGAAAGCCATTCCTTGGACGATTCTTGCAGACAATGTGAAACACCACACCTACATGCTCAAAAGTTTGTGGGCCGATATTCATGGCATTTCTCAAGTCAAGAGTAAGGCCCACAAGATATCTGGGGAAAAGCAAGCGAGCGATTGTCACCTTCAAAGCCGCCACTCGTGCAGCATGCCACAGGGGAGTGTGGAATGAAGCATCCACCTGCAGGAAATACAATAATACTGCTTCACAAGAAGCAAGGCCCTTGCAACACTCTGCAGACATTTCAACAGCAGGACTTCACTTTCGGAGCGTGACCTGAACCTTTCCATCAGGTGCATAGATACAACAGGCCAGCCTCCGCAAAACCCCCCCTGTCCCCCTTCTTTCACTGCATGTTTTCTTGCTCTTTGTGGTGCTTGCGCTCTGTGCTCATCCTCTTGCACCGGAGACTCTACATCATGTTATTACGGGATGGCACAGACTTTCGCACACACTTGCTTAGGAGGGGTTGCCCTTTGTTTGACCTGTTTCTCTTCCTCTTCAACAATTCTCAACCCACCCACCCCCGTCGGGCCCTTCGCGCACTGGCAGCACACGTCTTCGATAAACTGCGACAGGCACGCTGCACGGGGCCCTCGATGAGCCACAAGACGCCTGCCACGCCGACGCGAGACACAGAAATACACAAGCCCCCGACCGGTTCTGCGCCCCTGCCGCGGGGGGTCTGCCGGCGAACGCGCCCCACCCACTGAACGCCCAACTCGCAGGCGGCTAGCAACCGACAGCCGGGAGGAGCCGATCGCTGCGCAGCGAGGCGCCCCTCCGGCCGCCACCCTGGCAGCCCACGCGGCAGCACGCACCCCCCGGCCCCACGCCACCGGTTTGGACTTCCGCGGGCGCACCCACCGATCCGTCTTCAGCTTCGAGGTGGCCGTCCGCGGTGGTGGCGTGCTTGGCGCGCTGCATGGCCTTGTAGGCCTGGTTCTTCCCCATGGCGGAGGGGGACGCCGCCGCGGCGACGGGGGTAGTGGCCTGGGCAGGGGGCGGGAGGCCCGTCGTGGGTCTGCCGGCTGATGCGTCACGCCTGGTGTGGACTTATGGTCTCGCGGGGGATAGTGCATTTTCTTCATTATCAGCCACAGCGCAAAGTACTGTGCGACAAATCGCGCTTTGGGTGCGCAGCGGCGTGTCTTCTTGCAAGTAACGCACACGCCGTTGTCCGCGCATTCGACACACCGCCATCATGCTCAGTCATTGCGCCCGGACGCCATCCCCGCTGCCCACACCCACATGCAGGGCCTGCGGTGTCTGTAGTGCCTCTCTCGTACCCAAACACCACGCACCCATAACGTACATTGCGCTGTTGCTGACGGAAACGCTCATCCTGTGCGCTCAAATCGCATCAGAGTTCACTCTATCTCAAATGTTTCCATCGGCGCGGTGCCCACGCTGCTTACCACACATCATGCACGCCCGTTGATCCACTGATCAGGATAGTCAAGACAATGAAAACTGAATGAACCCATTAACGGTGTATACGGTAGCTTCCGCCAATTTATCGACCCACTCGTCAGTTCTGGCAGTGAATAGCGTTTTCTGCTTGTATTTTGCAGGAAAGTGGAGCCTACACAGAATCGTACACTTCCTCCGTCCAAGATTTATTGTCGTCTATGACTTTGGGCCATTACTTATCCATCGTACCTACATCAGGATTCAATCAAATTTCACCCAAAGTTGTGCTTGCGAGTTTGGAGCTGACCATAAAAATTTCAAGCTAATCCATTGAGTACTGAGGATTTGGCAGTACTTTGCATCAAGGGTTTTTTCCCCACGAAAACTCGATAGCTGGGATCAAAACAACCAAATTTTATCTTTCGCTTACCTCTGAGTGGGGTCTTGTCTTCTTTTTCTTTTTGAAAATTGGTAAAGCTACGGGGGGGTAGGTACCCCCCTTTTGGAAATTTGGTAAAATTGGGGGTAGGTACGGGTTTCGGAATCCAATCTTTCCGATTTTGAACTTTTGGTTAATTTTGAGGCCATCCTTGTAATGTATTTTGTCTTTCAAATAGACGACAATTAATCTTGGAGCGAGAAAGTACATGCGTTCTTTTTGAGTGCAGAAAGATCGACTGTACTATTTGAAGAAATACCAGGTCGAATATTTCCTCATGTCAGGAATGTGTCGATTTGATTCTTGTGTTGTTCTATTTAGTTGCTGACATTATCGCTGGCCTTTGGTGCTGTGGCTAGCTACCTGACTCAATTCGAATCTGTGAATCACAGATTCGAATTGAGTCACTGTGATCGACTTGGCTTTGAGCCAGCATCCCTTCTGGCAAGTCCAACATCAAGGCACTACGCGATTCTCCCAGTATTCACTGTAGTCGGACGTTCTCTTATTTTTGATGCGCTATTGTGGCTCCAATTGCGGTACTCGTCTGTGATCCTGCTCGTCGGGCTCCACAAACTTAGCAGGGGTGATAGCACACAGAAGACTTAACAATCCAGTGCTCAACACTTGTTCTATTGAGTTGTACTGATTTCTAAACTCCGCCCAGTCTTTCCCTACTACTTTCCCCGAAAGATTCCCCTTGTGTTGGCAGCTAGTCGCCAGCTAGGGTTGCCACCGCTGTGCCGCACATTAGGTCTCCTTGTGCGTGCATGACCCAGCTCCATTGGTGGATCCCTCCTTAGACCGTGTATAAGACGTCCATTTTGGAAATAGCAGGTCTTCCATAGCTATAGTCACATACTCAATCGCCAGACCTGTGTATAATCGTTATGATATGATCATCATTGCAACTGGGCTACTGATGATTTTCGGCAACTTCGCGCCGCGCAGCGCGGTAGTCAGCCTTTTCTGCTCCTGTCCAGCGTCAACCACGACTGACGGAAATCTAGCAACATTGGCTGGTGAAAACTTTCCACCGCGCTGCGCCCCCTCGAATAGTGCTCAGCCTGATGGCCGGAGGAATCCATCAGTATGCAAACCACAGAAGTGGCTTCGGTGGCCACAGCCGTTAGTCATGCTGGGGCAGTTCCGGGGCTGGTGCTTCAGAAATTTGGCGTCGCCCGGCAGTCTCCAAAAGAACATCGCTTCCACATTCCTTCGCTGGCCAAAAAGGGGCCAAACGTCGTGCCGCCCACCAAACCAGGGCGTGTCCAAGGGTTGGAGGTCCATTATGCTGCGCCCGGCATGCGGCGCAGCAGCACGCGCAGGCGTGGGCTTGCTCGCGCAATCCCCCACGCCCACCAAACCAGCCGCCAACGGGAGTCGCACTCCAGCAACAACACCCCCCCGTGCTGTCAATACTGCGCTGCTCCACAACCAGCGTCCTGTACTCCGACCCTCGTAATGGCCCAACCCGTCAGGCCGACCTGCCCACATGCATGCAAATTCTGGCGCCCGGTACCTCCTTCCACCCTGCCTCCGTCTGCCGCCGGCACACCCGCGGTCCCCTCGCTCGTCCCAAATGGGCCCGTCCCACCACCCCGGGCCATTCTGTCCAACGCCACCGGCTTCCGGTTGCGCGCCCCCTGCCCCCCCTCCCCCGGGCCACCCCACCCCCATCGCTCCGCGCCACTCGGCGCGCCGCCGACGCGATCATGCCCACGCCGCCGAGGGGCGATGCCGCCACGCCGGAGCGCGCATGCCGCGGGGGCGACCGGGACGAGGCGCCGTGGGCGAAGCGGCAGAAGTTGGATGATTCGGCCGGTGCGGGAGGCGGCGGGGATCCGTGGCCGGAGCGGCGCGCGGGGACCGGGGATCGGAGGGGCAGTTAGACGCGGTTGGGGGCGGGGGGAAGTTGGCATCCGCCGTGGACCGACGCCGTTTGTCCGGAGTGGCGATTCGCGCCCTTTCGGTTTCTATCGGACATGTTTCCCAGTGGGGGACATGGGTGGCGACGGGTGCGCCCGGGTCCTGGCGTCCGGCCGTCGGGCGGGCGCTGTGGATGCCGAGGCTGTCGCTGCGCGACCGGGGTGGGGCAAGGGTCGTCCGCGCGCGATCTCGTGCTGTGTGAGGCCGTGGAAGCAGCGGCGAATTCGAGGCGCCACTGCTGGGGGCCGTTCGGCGACGCCTGTGCCGTCCGTGGTCGTCAGCTCCCGCCATGATGTCGGCGGGCAACCTGGGGGGGTCCCGGGAGGAGCGTCAGCACGATTCGCGCGCTTTTTTGCGTGGCGGGCCGCGCCTGGCTTACGCATTGCCCCCGCATGCGCAGAGAGGAACTGGGGGGCCAATCCGCTGGGCGAGGGCGCCGGAGCGGCGGCGTTCGGCCCCGGGGAGGCCACCGTGGCCTGCAAGGAGGAGCCGGAGGATGAGCTGGAAGACGGAGACTTCTTGGGCGACCCCTTATTCAACGAGCTCGCCGTGGCACTGGGCCTGAAGCAGGAGGCTGGCGAGGCGAGCGGTGCGGGGTCGGAGCGCGAGTCGACGCCCGCGTGCGGCGGCCATCCGGCGCATCCGTCCGAAGACCCGGCGCTGGTGGAGCTGGGCACGCTGAGGCTGCCCTTCAAGGTGGGCGGGGAGCGGTGCGCGCAGCTCGCCCGGGGAGTCAGCGCTCGCACGGAGACATCTCGGGCGGGCGCTAACGGACCGCGTCCGACCACGATTTGTTCGATCCGGTCTCGATGGCTGGGGATCCGTGGCAATGACATCCGTCGCAAGCCGACCGCTTGCCTGCCCACCCGCAGCTCGCGCCAATCGCGGAGCCCTGCGGCGAGGGTGCTGTGGGCCTGGGCGCCGTCTGCTGCGTGCTCGGATGGCATGCTGGCCCCCAGCTGTGGCGCCTCCTTCTGTCGCTGATTGCGCTGCATGTCGCCGATCCGTTTTGGCGAAGTTTGATATGAATGGATCGTCGAGGCGATCAGAGGCGGGGGCGTGGCATCTGGATGGGCGAACTTCGATGCTGCGTCGATGCCGAAGCCCGCGGCAGGCCGTGACGGCCACGACATGCCGTTTGACATTGCTGGTTGCGCATTCGGCGCCGCCCAACCAGGGTATCCGTCAGCACCTGCGCGTTTGCACAGTGCTCAACTGGCGCCGACGCTGGGGTCACCGTGTGCCACTGTACAAGTTCGTGAGGATCCGAATCAACCTGGGATGCGCACATACCCCCACCAGGGCTGTCTTGTCTCTCCCTGCCTCTGTCTGCTGGCCATTCAATGTTGCCATGCGAAGCCCTCAACTGCGAGCGCAGGCTATTCAATGCCTTTACGCCATCCTTTGACTGCGTCCCGGCAGGTCTGCAAGGGCCAGTCAGTTGCGGGGATAAGCGGGCAGGCGATCCAATATGCGGACGCTTCAAGGGTCACCACAAAGAAGAGCATGGTGGAGAAACATGCTGGCAAGCTCACTGTCTGGCACATGCCCGATTTCTGCAGTGATAAGCTAGAGCTACTCCCCATCCCATGCCCCCCACAGTGCCGCATCGACTTGCCTGCGGAAGTGGCTGTGAGGGTGACGTTGATGGACTTCGATGGGCTGGCCCAGGCGCGCTCTTATGGTGTGAGGGTGGCCTCCAGGACCACTGCCACCGAGGTGGCATGGGCACTGCAGCAGCAGCACAGCATAGAGCTGCGAGTTGATCAGACCCTCTTGCTGTATAGCTTGCATGACCACAAGATTGTGACACATGGATCGCAAGAGCTGAGATTGGACTTGGTGCACAACAAAGATTACCCAGGTGGGGTGAGCTGAAGCCACCACTTTAGCAGAGATCAGTGTGCTGGTGTGTGTATGTACTTGTTATAGTAATGTGGACCACTGTGAACCCCCAGGACATGCATGCAGACCAAGAAACCTTGTGGTACCTGTGGCCCTGACGCAAAAGAAGCCTTTCCTGTGCTTGTTTTGTATGGGCTGTTCCAGTTGGGTAGTTCAAGTAAAGTCACCTGTCACGTCCACCCAGCACCACACTGCAGATCAAGCAGACAATGGAACTTTGCCTGAACGTGTGCTTATTGCAAAAAACTGCACAAGCAGCACCTGTTTCGTTCATGCTTCAGACAGTAAAATGGTTCTACCTGTTGCAATTGCATTGCATTTGTCACAGCAAGCAGCACAAGTACAGGTGGTGTTGCAGGCTTCGCTGTGTTCAGTGCATTAAAAGAATCTTGGCTTTGGCAGAAAAGTCTGTACTGCTACCACTCGAATATCAATGCAGTGTTGGCATTGCCTCACAATGCATTGACTGCCCTGCAGCTGAAGAATTACACTGAAATTTGGACAGATTCTCTGAGAAACGTGCATGATCTTCAGCACCAAATTGCCCTTCTGCTGTGGGTATGTTTTCAGTCCTTGTGGTGATGGCATCTGTTCCTCACCCTTGTTGATGTGGCACTGCAGGGGCAGGCCCTGGCTTCATTGCCTACCGAGTGCCCGTGGGGAATAAGCAGGCATTCATTGCAGTTCGTCATGAGAATGCCAATGTGAAGAAAGATCCCACAGCACTTGAACTTGAAGGGACATACTTTGGCACTCCTTTGCTTCTTCCAGTGCATAGGAGTGCTCTCCTTGGGGGTCAAAAGGCTCGTACGGACATTCTAGCGGTGAGCTCCGTGTTAATGGTGGCATTTGGGTGTAAACTCGCTTGCATTCAGCAGACTGTGATGAAAAGCAAATCCTTATTGCCACCTGTGTGTAGCAAATAGAAATGTCTCAAAAGCTGAGAAGGAAATGAGATTTGCCATCTGTAGTGCCTTCATCTGATACATGCAGCTACTGTCGGGGTGCAGACCTAGGGCCCAACAATCCATCGGCTGTTTCCAAAATATTTGTTGCTTTTTTATATCTTTGAAATACCGCCAACAGCAGAATCATGCCTGGTTGCAAATATTGAGGAGTGCCTTTGTGCTTATTGGCCGTTGAGGAAGTTTTGCTGAAGTTTTTCCATTTTTGCTCCCTGGCTGATGTGAGCACCAGACTTCTTGCTTGGAACCTCCAATGGCTGTGATTCTATTTCAATGATGAAAAAATGACAGCATTACTCTTCAACACAAGGTACTGTGGGAGAACCCCCGCCACCCCCACCCCACCCCCTTGTCCTGATGCAAGATATGCGAGTCTCATGCCACCTAGCAAGAGAGTGCAAAACGATGTAAAGCGCCAAAGATCCTGGGCTACTGGCTTGGTGGACATCATTGCTGGGGCCCCTTGGCCAGAACTTCGTTGCATCATGAACTGGCTGGAAACTTTGTGAGATATTGATCTGATGCTTTGTACCTCTGTAGGCCGTTCGCCTGGCCTTGTCAGCCTATCACTTCTATGGCTCGGTTACTGAGATGGAGGATGTACCATTGGTTTTCAAGGGGCATGCCAATCCCCACCTGTTTCCAAATGGCAAGGCCATCGCCAAGGACATTGAAGTGCCACTCTCCAACTGCCCATACCTCAAGGCAGTGTTTGTGGAGGTGTGAACCTGCTGTGTCCACTGTACATAGTTCTAGCAGACATCTTTTCTGCCTGTCTGTTCCATTATTCTTCAAGGTTGTGCTGCAGTGCAGCACAAATTGGGCACCCTAGTGACAAGCTTCCCCTGGGATTTGTCTGCCAGGTTGACGTGAGGTGGGGGTGTTCTTTTGATAAGCATTGTGAGGTCCTTTTAGGACAACCATCAAAGTGATGCTGTCGCATTATTAGGGTGGAGCAGAGGCACGTGCCATTACCAGGGTGCCACTTTTCAGGTTGCCTGTATGGATACGTACATTCATCGACTGGGAACTGAATGGGAAGGGCATCATGTCCTAGGAATAGCCGTCTACGTTGGTATTCAGACTATATGAACTCTGTCACATACCATGGCTGTGAGCGTGGCAGAACGTATGCACCATGAATGCTGCTGGTCTCTGGCCTCGTTTTCAGCCGAAATGACAACAGTAGCACATCAAACATGTGCACACCTGTGCTTTTTTTGCTTCATTTTTAAACACTGATGTGCACAACGTTCCAACAACAAAATAATGGCACCTTCTGAGCTCGCAACAGCAGATCCCAACTGGGGCTTAAGGCAGTTGTTGCCCCTCCAGGCACCAAGAGAAGTACAGGCACCATGGAACTGTTTGAGTACAATTAGCAAAGGATTTTTGATACTATGCGTAACTACCATTGTCTTTTATTTTGTCGATGATTTCATAGAATGCTCTAGTGGCACAGCAACCATTTCCCCAGTCACTGCCTTTGCATCAAGTTAACGTTGTGGAGAGCACTTCACAAGCACAAGTGATAATCTCTGCAAGCTTTTTATGTTGTCAATTACACAGACTGGCCATGCCAGTGCCACATATTGTGTCTTGGTTTGTACGCTGGGTTCCGCTGGTGGTGCGTTATGTGTTTGACGGTAGGTAGCAGTCACGCAAATAGCACTATGTGGCCATTGTTGTGATCTGTTGGGGCATTGCAGGGTAGCATGTTCTAGGCAGCCAGGAGCATACAAAATGCATGGAATGAAATCCTGATTTCATGTTTTCAGTAGATGTTTTGACGTTTCTGTGCATGTGCTTGCAAATCTGTTGCCCAGGAGTCTACAGTAACATGCTCAGTTGGGTATGTCACAGTGCAATGGGATCCAAGGAGGCTTGGGGACAGCTTTGATCTGGACCAGTTCAACTCCCCTGCCCTTGACAGCAGCGTGGCAACTGTGGATGTTGAAGGTACCTAGAAATGCAGCACACCTGCATTTTGCACATCTTGCAAACGAATGGACTTCATATGCCTCCACTTCTTTGTAACGGTTCCTGTTTTGAGCTGGAAGAAATGCGTGTGAATGTAAAGTTGAATGACTGGATTTTGCGAAGTTTTAGTGGACAATAATGGCATGCCAAACGACCATTGTAGCGCAGTGACTTGTTGGACCCTCTCTGCACTTGTGAAATATGGGCTGTTGTTCCCTCACCTCATGGGCTTGTGATGCAGGATGCTGTTTGCCATCACCTGTATTCAGTGTCCACGTCCCATTTATGGTCCAGAACTCAATCAATGTAGTTGCTCTTGCCACTTGTTACAGCATTTCAGAATGACCTCAGATGCCTGCTGTGGCTGTGCATGATTTGTGTTGTCTGAAGTGTCTCCTGGATCATGGATGCATCGGTGCTTGTGTGCTCAAGTGGGCAATTGCTGCTGCCACAGCACTCAGAGCTGTTTGCGAAGATTGTGAGAGGATGAAGCGCATCGAGAGCCACCTGAAAGATTTGCCATCAAAAGCACTGCATGACCTGCACTTTGCTGGTCTCTCCACTTTGAGGAAAACAGAGACCTCCACTCACAGGGAGCCACCATACGTATTTGTGGACCTCACCATAGAACAAGATTCAGACTTAGTGGATCATGGAACTGCCCTCCTTAAGGTATATCAATATCAGTTGGTGATTTGTGTATATGTTCATCTGCTTGTTTCTCATGGCATCGATGACATCTATGTTTGGGAATTCAAGGATGTGCAAGTTGCCCTGTTTGATAAATGACTCTGCAGTCCATTGAGGAGGTGCTGAAACGGGTTTCCATCCAGATGTTGTTTTGCTGGTTCACCCTCAGAGATTTCAATGTTGTAGAAATCGAGCCCACACAAAAATGAAAGTTGGCAGTCACCTTCCAGACAGCAGATCTGGCACGCATCTTCTGTAGCTGGTGCCGACACCTTCGAACATACACCTGAATTCAATTTCCCATCGATATTGTATGCCCAGCCTAGAAGACCACTGGTCCTCTACTTCAAAAGCAAGGCACCAGTCCATCGTACTCCCTCTTTGGCGTAAAATGTCCTCTATGGGCTCAAGTTGTCAGCCAATAAAGAAAGAGAGCATGTTGGAATCAAATTGCAGTCACAAATGCGCATCTGAAAAGAAACCCACAGCTATAGCTTCAGGCACATGCGGCTACTGGCATGACCAGAACTGGGTAATGGGACTCACCTTATGGCTGCAGTACCCAGATGGTTCCATGGCACCTCTTGGGTATTTGATCCTCTTACCTTGAGTATATGGATCAAAAAGCTCTGTTCCCCACAGAAAACAGAAAGGGGGGGGGGGGGGAGAGGCACTGCATTCGTGTAGCAACCTATGGTCCTGGAACAGTTGAGGAAGAATAAAGATGCCAGCGGCTTGCTCTTGTCCAAATGAGTCATGCCTAATTACCATGGGGTTTTCCAGACCCTATCTGAGTGTCTGTGGAAGATGTGTTGTTTTGGGTATCTTTCTGGACGATTCGCTGTCTAGCACAGTGATTTTGCATATGAATGTATCCGAATGTTGGCGCCAAACCTGCATCAGGATTCGAAGTAATGGGGCAGTAGCACTACAGCGCATGGTTGCCTCACTTTTGTGCTTGCTAGTTGAGCTTGTCTGTTTGCCGTCTTTTTGTCATCCAAGGGCATATACACAGTGTAGTATGAGAGCACAATATGACAATTGTCAACTCATACATTGACCGTGTCCAGTTGTCTCCATCCATCCAGGGTCCAACGTGAGCTCCAACTTTCACAGCACAAAGTTGCAACTTTGCTTCTTCATTATCAGCAACTCATTGACACTATGGGCTCCAAACTGAGGCCTAAATGTGTGCCACCTCAACCAGATCTATGCTTGGCGGCACGACCGTGCACGCACACTGTTTGCCAAGAGCACCGGACTAAAGAAGAATGGCTTCCTGCTCAGCAGCGCCCTCGAGGCGATGCTCTTGAGCAACAGCGCCGCTGCGCCCATGTACCGAGGCCTGTGGGACTGGCAGGACAAGTGGAACAAGTGGCTGTACAACAGCGGGCGGACAGGGTCCCCGATCACAGGGCTGCTGGAGCAGTTGGAGGCGGGCCCTGGTCCAGAAGCGTGCCTGCCAACAGAGCTGGCTGTGGAGCTGCTGCCGTACCAACGGCAGTCTCTGAAATTTTTGATCGACTGTGAGCAGCAGCCAATGGGGTACCATGGCTGGTTTTGGGTGCCACTTGCAGACTCAGGTGGCACTGTGTCGTGGTACTCTCCGGTGTTCGAGCTATTGGTGCATGAGCTGCCTCCCAATCAGACGGGAGGATTTCTTGGTGAGGTTAACTTTGTTTCTAGAGCTACGGACCTGTGCAGTCTTGCTGTGCGTGCTTTGTGTTCACCTGCAGTGTGGCACTATTTGATGGTTTGATGGCAAATGGCTGTGCAAGCTGGTGCATGTGCAATAGTCGTTGCAAGTAGCATTTCCCTGTACAACATGCACGTTTGTGCCAGTAAACGTACCAGCATATCGTGCAACTCATGTGGAAGGCATTGCTGGTGCCGGCTCATAACCCCCCTGTGCATGCACAGACCTGACATCAACAGCACTCTGTTTCCTTGTGAGCGGCTCACTTGTTGCTTGATTCCATGCCACACATCAGTGCTGTCTTACACTGCTTGTTGCATTTTTGCTTGGCAGCTGAGGAAATGGGACTTGGCAAAACTGTGGAGATCTTGGCTCTTGTGCTGTCCAACCCGCACATCAAAATTGAGGAGTCATCCAGCTTGTCTGGACCACTGAGAACCCGCGCAACTCTAGTCATCTGTCCTGTATCCCTTGTGGGCCAGTGGCACGATGAAATAGATGAAAAACTGGCTGGAAGATTGAAAGTGTACATGTATCATGGACACCGATTGAAGCAGCCTCAGAGGCTGGCTAAAGACTTTGACATCGTCATCACCACGTACGAGACCTTGGCAAGTGACTATGATGCAAACTGTCAAGCACTTCTGAGCATTCATTGGGTAGGTGCAAGTCCATTTTGAAGACACCCATGAATGTTGATGCATCATTACATGCCACCTGCAGGGCAAAGAACAACAATTCATTTGCATAGTTGCTGGTTCCTCGACAATGTTAGTAAGGGAGTCATGAAATGCATCTGCCCAAATACAGATGGCTGTGATGGGGTAGGACCTTATTTCAAAGCGGTTTGCATGCAGTCTCCCACTTCTGGTGCGGTTTTGCTTGTCAAAACCTCCTTTTGCACTGTTTGAGAATCTTCATTCACTTCCTTGCTGGATGGAAAAGGGTGCAATGCGAACAGAACATGGTCTCAGACGGGGAGCAACGTTTCTGAAGATGAAAGTGGCAGAAGTCCTTTCTAAAACGAGGGTATGCCCATGCCCTGAGGTCGCTTGGGATTAGCCATCCTGGTCTCTTGGCCAGGTTGATCAAGGCAGTGAATTGACTTTCTTTGGGAACCATGGGCTCCAGATCAGCTTTGGGGGAATGGAGTCAGTGTGGACTTTTGGAAATTCTTAAAAGCCACACTGACAACAGGTACCACAACAGAATGGCAAAATACCTCTTGTGTGTACCTTACGGCCCCCGAAACATTGAGCTGCATGCTACATAATGTGAATCTTTTGAGGCACTGCCACAGGCACAGAAATTTCAGAGGGTCCCATTGCTGAAGCTTGTTGCACTGTGTCTTCCAGCATCGCCTCATACTCGATGAAGGCCACAATGTGAAGGACAGCACAACCACCAAGGCGAAAGCGTGCCAGGCGCTGATTGCGACACACAGATGGGTGTGCACAGGGACCCCAATCAACACGGATGCGACAGACCTGTCCGGTCAGTTCCAGGCACTCCACATGTACCCACTTGACAAGCCATCGTTCTTCACCAGTGCCGTTAAGACGGCATACTCCAATGCAGGCAGTGGGAGGTCGTTCAGGAGCACCTCTGACATGAGCACCCTGTCTTATGTGCTGTCAAAGTGCATGGTGAGGCACACAAAAAAGCAGACGTTTGGCGGCCAAAACATTCTGCAGCTTCCTGACAAGAAAGAAGAATTTGTGCCAGGTGCGACAGCTGGTCGAATCTCTCAGTCATCAAAGCTGCCAAGAGGGCATGGTTGAATAGGGGCGCACACATGGCAACACCGTACCCAACACCAGCACCACACATCTCTTCAGTGGGCAATGTGCAGTGTGGGCAACAATGATTGGAAACACAGCCTGCTGAGTGTTTGATGTATGTGTAATGAGCAAGGAAGCTGACTGTCTGTCGATCAGGCGGTGGGCAGCTTCACTTCATAACAACAGGCTTAACTGGCTTTGATCCCTACTGGGGTTGATTGCATGCACATCAAGATTGCTTTGCAACAGATGCACGAACCATTGATACAGGATGGTGTGAATGCCAAGTTGTACAGACAGAGGTTCCTTTTCTGGGTGATCATTCAAGGCATGAAAAATTGATTTGTGCATCGTACATTGCGAAAATATGATACGCTCTTCATTGGAATGAAGATCGAGTCTCGGTGGTTTGGGGGACAAGAGTGTTTCATGCAAGAAATCTTCACTTTTAGGGACCAGCTGTGCCCCTGATGATCTGACTTATGTGGTGGATGGACTCGCTTGCAGTGACCTTTACTCCCAAAGAGGCAGACGCTTACAAGAAGGTGTATGCTGAGGCTGCCAGGCAGTTTGGGCACCTCAAGTCCTGGAACCGCAACATCATGAGTGACTACTTCAGGATCATGTCCCTCCTGTTACCACTGCGACGCATGTGCAGCGGAGGCCCACTGACATCTGCAGAACTTGCCATCACACCTGTGTTTGGGCGCTCAGCAGCAAGCGCTGGCACGGCAGCTGCCCCCACCAGCTCTACAGTGGCCCCAGATGAGGCTGAGTGTCCCATTTGCCTGGACATCGCTGAGCGGCCGACAATGACGCCATGTCAGCATTGGTTCTGCCAGGAGTGCATATATCACATGGTGGAATCATTGGCGCCTCAGTGGCCAGGCTGCGCGCCAATGCCCCCCAGGTAGGTGTGGGCATTGTGCAGGTTCCGCAGTTCCGAGTGGGGAGTAGGGTGCACAGTACCTTGTGACCATGCAGTGTGGGAAACCCCTGTTGCAGGTTGCCCTGATAGTCGAAGACTGCGGGTCATACAGTGGGCATGCCAGTCCCTGCAATGTGTTTCAGTGTCTTTTCTGCAGTGTGGAAAATGATCTGAAGAGCTTGAATTGAAGCAGAAGAATCGAATTGGCAACCATGGATTTGGCAGATATTGCTGCAGCCTCCAAGTTTGGGTGCTGCAAAATGGGGCACGAACCTCGTGGCTGGTGGCTGCAACCATAGTATACCGTTGCCTTTGTGGCTTGTCATCTGTTCCCCCGGCCACTGAGCCCTGTGCTATGCCTTGAACTCAATGGCAGGTGTCCCCTGTGCCGACAGCCATTCACGAAAGACCAGCTGGTGGAGGGCAAACTTCACAGTGAAGAGTTGCTCGAGTCTTCTGATAGCCAAGAAGCATCAGGTTCAGGCGGTGATGGCACCTCACAGCAGACATTTATGTTCAACAGCAAGCTTGATGCGGTAGTTACTGAGCTCAAGGTACATGACTGTCTGCACTGTGGTTAGCGTAGGTGCAGATGCCCTGTGCTTGTACAAAATGTGTTGTTTCTGTCATGTCGAGCTTGGGAGCAAGGATGGCAATCATCACAGGCAGATCCATCGTGACACGTGTGTTGGAGGCAATGGAGGCAATACAGCATTCCTAAGGGACATATTGAGTGCGCAGGTTGCATTTGTGTTCCAGCCAGTTTTCCAGGCAAAGTGTACGGTCTTGTTGCCCAGAATCCAGCTATTGCTCGTGTGACTGATTGGCACATATAATTGTATTTTTCACGTAATCGTCTGAGACTGTCATGCAGCCTTCACAACCTAAGACGCTATGCCGGGAAGTTGTGTCTGCCTGATCTGCTGGATGGGCATCAGACAGACTCACATCTGTTTGGCTTCAGAAGGCTTTGGATTTGTTTTTGGTTCTTGCTTTGCCTATTGTTGTTACAGTGACAAAACGTTCCCCCCCGACTTGGATCCACACGGGACCATGGAGTCGTTGCTGAGAAGCCAGGTGTTGTTTGACAATGGCATGTCTCACATGGGAATGCTCAGAATGTGAGTCCACAGACCGTTGGATTCCAATGCTGTCTCAGTCAACACTGTTTATGAGAGTGCCGTTTGTTTGCACTCTGGGCTGTTCAGCTGAGTACAGGAACTTGTTTTTAGTTGGAGAAAGCAGTTTGAAAAGTCCCTGACATAGCCAGTTGGGTGAAAGAACAGCAGATTGTCATGGTTTGACCATCAGTGTCCAAGAGGGTCAGCTCGAGTGTACCGACTTTGTGGCGATGCAGGCAATGCTGGCCACCTGCCCCACAGCCAAGTGCCTGATCTTCAGTCAATATTCCTCCACCCTCAATGCCCTCACAGGTCCCCTCAGCAATGCGGGGTTCAGTTACAGGACGATCACAGGCAGCATGACCATGAAGAAGCGGAAAGAGGCGATCGCCGCATTTCAGAAAGACCCACCCACAACAGTGTTTTTGTTGTCGATGAGGAGTGGCTGCATGGGCATCAACCTCACCGCCGCATCGCATGTCTTCCTCCTGGAGCCAGCACTGAACCCAGCACTGCAGGAGCAGGCCATTGGGAGGGCCTGGCGTATGGGTCAGCAGAGACAGGTCACAGTGAAGAAATTCTTTGTCAAGGTGAGAAAACGCATTGGGATGGCTTGCTGCTGTGATGTAGCTGTGGCCCGCAGCTGTAGTGTGCTGGAGATGCCAATATTGACCCTGGGCGCCTGGGCGAATTTGTCAATGGTGATGCTTGCAATCAAAGGATACATACCCCTCCCTAGCAACCGTCATTCTCTGTTCTAACTTTACATCGTCGGTTGCACCAAAGTGGAAGTATATTGGAGCGATCTTGTCAAGCGATAAACTGGCACCCCATTTGAATGGGCTACCCCTTGTTGTTGACAAAGTACAGTGCCGTTAGCCATGTCGTGACAATTAACATCAGAATGAGACGTCTGTCAGCCGGTAAGGAATACCGTGGTGGCGTTCTGATGTGGCCTCAGGGCGATATCCTAAATGGTCTTCCTTTGGTGCAGCTTTTTGCGTAGAAATGAAAACCGGCAGCAATTTAACAGAGAATGCTGTTGGGGAATGTGGCTTGCTCAGCTTGTGTTGCGGTGGGGCACTGTGAGGGACGGATTGTGTTTGGTATCACAGTGGTCTGTTGCTTCTTGAAAGCCAAACATCTATTGCCATGTGCTGCTGTGATGCACACGTTGTAACACGAGTCTCCGTGATGTCATAAAATTGCAGTGAGGGAATAGAACAGTGCAAATCGACATCATTGCTGGTTCGAAAAGGCGTTGCACAGAGTTACTGCGCCATAAATAAGTTGGCAGTATGAGCACTGAGGGCCCTTTAAATCGCGCCTGTGGATTGTGCAACATGGACCTTGCATGTGGACTGCCTGGGCTGATCGACATGGACACGGTCCAAGTCAATGGCGCTTCCAACGGTGACGCCATTCCGTGCCGCCTCGCCGGTTGATGGGATAACAAACAAACAAACAACTGTGCTGCTGCAGGGTTCAGTAGAGGAGAACATCATTGAGGTGGTAAAACAGAAGGGGGCAATGGGCGTACAACAGGAAACACCAAAGGGCTCCAAGCACCTTCGAACGCATGCCACAGCTGGTTCGATGAGGACGGACAGGAACGAAATGAGATTAGCCGAATTTGAGACCCTGTTTACAAATCCGGCTTTTTAGGGCCCTGTGCACAATGCGGTTGTATTAATTTCGCTGGAGGCGAACTTTGTCCCAGTTTCAGCGGCATGGGCGTATTAATGTAGGTGGTGCCTGCTGGGCCACAGCAGAAGTCGTTTCCAGTGCTGCAGTATAAAAATCGGCTGTCACAATGCGTTGTTAGCCCAATTAGTACATACGCTTGCCATGGGGGGTGTCGACATCCCCAATTGAATTTTGAGGCGAAGGTGACAAGGCGTCCCCTTTTCAGCACTGATAACTGTGCAGGATGCACGCGAGGTAGCCAAGTTTGGTATGTTTGATAGTTCAGACTGCCTCCCTCGGTGTGTGGAGAGCAATAGCTTGGGCATTGCTCATCATTCCCAATTGTAAAGTACCAAATATCCAGTACTGTGACTGCTGTGCGTGGACGCGACCTGTGCAAAGATAATGTGGTCTGAAGCTGATATCCGAGCGCAGTTTCGTGCCACTGCATGCACACCCCATGCTCACGATCTGTACCCGCTGCTACAGAGTGTGAGATGCGGGGTTCCTGCAATGCGCTGTTCAAGCAACAGGTTTGTTACCTTTTTTCCCAGCCATACTCTAGTGGTTTATGGAATTAACTATCCTGTTAATGGGTTTCTGCTAAGGACGCCGATTGGGTGGGCGCGCAACGGCCAGGGCGGGCCGTTCCGCCCTTTGGGACAGTTTGGGCCATCCATCAGCCGGTTTCTGTCACCCCTGTACTCGGGGTCAGTGCTGCCCGACGCACCCAAGGGCGGTGGGGTTGATCCTTGTACCTTGGGCGCAGCCAAGGGGACCGGTCAAGCTGGCCCTTGGGTTTGGCGGGGAGTTTGGCGGCAAGTGGGAGCGGCTATTTTAGGCGCGACCCTTGGCTCCCCCCTTTATCTTGTTTCGCTTCGCGCCAACACTTTGGCACAACCCGGAACCACCGAGTGGTTCGACCTTCCGGCCTTCGCGCCGAGTCCTTTCTGTATGAACCCCTAGCCCTGCCAAACAGTGGCTGCGGGCACAGGCGCTTCGTTTCAACCAGCGCCTCCCTGACCGTCCTATTGAGGTCACGTGGGTTTCCGACCCCCGGTTACTCCCCCGCTCAGTCAACAACCGGGTCGCCAGGCCGGACTTTACGTCTTTCCCGGCCTGGTTCGACGTACGGGAGACCAGCCAGGGCCAGACCGTCGCCGCGGCCTTGGGACCCAACTCCGGCTACTTCCAGGAGTACGCGAGCTGGGCGCCGTGGGTCGCGTGGCAGTTCGACTTTGCGGCGGCCTTCGTGGACCTTGTCGCCCATCCGAGTCTACCGCCTTCGATCCGGGATCTCTTCCTGCCGTACGTTTACGCCTCGGTGGCCATTACCGAGCGGCAGGTCGACCAGCTGCGCCTCCATCAAGTGCACGCGAAGCATCGCGGCACCGGGCTCGAGGGATCCTGGCGGGCTCTGCAGGCCCAGATCCGCCTCAGCGAGCCCGAAGGTGGCTTCACCACCGACACCATCGACGGGACTCTCGGCGCCATTCGCAAGGAGCTCCTCACCCAGGAGGTCAAGCTTGCGACCAAGGCGGCCGCGGCCAGCCGGGCGTCCAAGGCGGGGAGCGGCGATCCTCCTCCCCATTCGAGCGGCCCGTCGGGGAAGCGGGGCAAGAGGCGCAATCCCCCTCAAGCGGCGCGTCCACCTCCGGACGCCTGACCGACTTCCCATATAATCGCACCCGCGGACGCCTCTCGGCATGGCGGAGGATTGGAGCGCCATCGCACGTGCTGCAATGGATCCATTCCGGCGTCCCCCTGCAATGGGGACCCCAGGGACCTCCCCCGCCCTTCGACCAGGGGGAATACCCGATCCGTTCGGCGGAGGAGCGAGCGGGCTGGACAACGCTCCGCGAGGAGTATTTGGCGTCGGGAGCCATTGTCAAGGTAGCCCCCGGTCCCGCCTCGCGCATTTCGCGCGCTTTCTTGGTGGAGAAGGGGCGAGAGAACGGGGTTATGAAGTACCGCTTGTGTGTCGATCTCCGCCGAGTCAATCGGCACCTCCGCAAGATGGGTTTGCGGTATGAGAAGCTGCGGGATTTCGGGCATTTGTTGAGACGGGACGATTTTTTAGTCGGATTTGATATTAAGGATGCCTACCATCACTTGAGGATGCGTTTGGCTGACGAATGTTTTTTGCAATTTCGAATGGGCGGGGAGGTCTTTGCTTGCCGCGCCCTCCCCTTTGGGCTCTCTTTATCGCCTTACTTTTTCACCCATTTTATGTTGGTCGTAACCCGTTTCCTTCGATCTCCGGGTTCGTGTGCCAAAGCGGCGCGCAAGTTCCGTTTTGGCAGTCTCGCGGGGAATGATTCGATCTTCCGCTACTATGTGCGTTACACGATCGATGACCCCGCCATTATACTGGCTTATCTGGACGACTTTTTGGCGGCCATGAGTGACCCCCAACAATTGCGGGAATGGTCCCAATTAGTTAGGGAAATTTTCGGGGCCTTGGGGATTCACTTCAAAGACCGCAAGTGCCAGTGGGAACCCGTTCGGGTCAAGCGGCACCTTGGGGTGGTGGTGGACACCACCGCGTGTCGTTTTTTCGTTCCACGGGACAAGGTGGCACTCATTGCCGAAAAAGCTCGGGTTCTTAGGGCCCGGCGCTGGGTGGTGGCTCGCGACCTGGCCCGTTTCTGTGGGATGGCCATTTCCGTTTATTTGGCCTTTCCCCTTGCTCGTTTCTTCCTTCAGAGCCTTTATGCGGTGCTCCGGACCAAGCGCTCTTGGCGGGATCGCCTGCAGCTCACCCCGCAAGCGTGCATCGATCTGGAGGCGTGGAGCAATCTGCACCGCTGTGATGGCCGCCCCCTCAATCCGGATGCCGTGCCGTTTGCGGGCACCTTGGCTACGGACGCTTCCTTGATGGGCTGGGGCGCAACTTTCACCGCACCGCATGACGATCAGCCTCGGCTGGCGCGAGGCTTCTTTGATCGATTGTTGACGCACATCAATGTGCGTGAAATGCAGGCGGTGGCTCTGGCCATTCGGGCCTTTTTTCCGCCCGCTTCCCCCTCGATCTCGGCGTGGGTCCGCCTGCTCGTGGATTCGCAGGTGGTCCTGTTTTGTATCCGCAGCATGACGACGGGATCCGACCAGCTGCGCGGACCTCTCCGCCAACTGCAGAAGATCTGTTCGGCTCGACGTTTGCTCCTCGACCCGGAGTATATCCCGTCCAAGGCGAATACCATCCCGGACCAACTGTCCCGAGTTCGGGGGGGCGAGGATTACCGCCTCCATCCGGCCATCTTCCGGGCCATTACGAGGCGGTTTGGGGAGCGGACCATCGACCGGTTCGCTTCCCATCGGAATTCCCTCTGTCCCGCCTTCAATTCGAGGCACCACGAGCCCCATTCTTCGGGGGTGGACGCCTTCCTCCAGGACTGGACGGGCGAGGCCAACTGGGCCAATCCGCCGTGGTCTCTCCTACCACGGCTCACGGCCTTCCTGCGGCACCATCCGGCGGTGGAAGCGGTGGTCTTGGCGCCGGACTGGCCGTCGGCCATGTGGTTCCCGCGCCTACGACGTCTGGCTTCGGCGGAGCTGCGGATTCCCCGCCGATCGGGCATGTTCACGCCGGGCGATCCATCGATCCTGGCCCGTCTGCCTCCCCCCCGGTGGAACCTCCGAGCCTTTCACATCCGGCCGCGGACCCGGGCTCGGATTCCGACGCGGGACCACCCTCTTCCCGCTCGGACTCGCCGGTCGCGGACCCCCTCCCGGTCGAGGTAATGCCGCCCGATCACCCGTTGTTTGGCTGTGATGTGGACGGCCTGTCCGCGTCCGATCGGTCGTGGATGCAGGGATAGTTTCTCTCCTTTTATACCGCGTCTACACGGCGATCAATGCATCAGAAGTTCGACCGCTTTGCTGCCTTCTGCGCGGCGCACAACCTGGCCAGCCTGCCCGCGCACCCTTCCTCCATTTACCGGTACATCCGTTTTCTGCGGGAGGAAGGCCGGGTGGGGGTCCGCAGTCTCCCCCAGTATTTGGCGGCCATTTCGATGGTCCATCAGGCCATGGGCCACCTGGACTTTTCCGCCTTCGATCCCGTCACCCGGCGCCTTACTCGGGCGTGGAGGCGGCAGGAACCGGAGCCGGCCCATTCGCACCGGCCGGTTCCCACGGCTCTGCTGCGATCGATCCTGGAGTTCGGGCGGGAGACCGACGACCTGCGCCTCCTTCGCGCGGCCTGCTCGGCTACCTTAGACTTCCTGTTTTTCAATCGGGCCCAGAGCGGCCATTTGATCCTCCTCGACGATATCCGCCTGGAGAATGGCCTGCTGGTGTTTCGTGAGCGCCGGACCAAGCTCTCGGCGTCGACGGACCCCAGCGTGCGGTGCCGGTCCTGGCCCTCGGCGGGCGCCCCTGCGGTGCTTGATCTTTTCCTCCGATGGTCGGCAGCCCGGGACAAGGCGTGGGCAGAGGCGGGGGGCGCCTCCCAGCACTTCTACACGCTCCCGGGGGAGCAGAACCCCTCCGCGCGGACGGTTTCGGGCTGGTTTCCTCTGCTGCAGCAGGCCCTTCCGTCGCCGCCCCCCGAGCCCTTCGATCACCACGGACTGCGCGGGGGGGGCGCCAGCGCCTGCTACGCCTTGGAGGTGCCGGAGGGTCGCATCCGCGCCTGGGGCGAGTGGCGCAGTAACGTTATGTGGAAGTACATCGACGTGTATCGGCTGCCGTCCGAGTGGGACTTCCGTCTTTTTGGTTGGATGACGCTCACGGCCCGCGACTTACACGCCCAGTACGGGCACATCTTCTGCCCGGGCGGTGCGTCATCGGCCCGAGGGTGACCAAGGCATGACCACGCCTTCGCTCCGGAGGAGCTGCACCGTGCCCCAGTGTGAGTGGGCACATTTTAAGTGGGTCGCCAATCGGGTCTTGTACTAGTGAGGTGATGGACACCAAACTGTGTGAGTGTAATGTATTGTCGTGTGGGGAACACGGGGGGGGGTTGAAGGAGACCGGTAAGGCAGAAATGGAATTAACTATCCTGTTAATGGGTTTCTGCTAAGGACGCCGATTGGGTGGGCGCGCAACGGCCAGGGCGGGCCGTTCCGCCCTTTGGGACAGTTTGGGCCATCCATCAGCCGGTTTCTGTCACCCCTGTACTCGGGGTCAGTGCTGCCCGACGCACCCAAGGGCGGTGGGGTTGATCCTTGTACCTTGGGCGCAGCCAAGGGGACCGGTCAAGCTGGCCCTTGGGTTTGGCGGGGAGTTTGGCGGCAAGTGGGAGCGGCTATTTTAGGCGCGACCCTTGGCGCCCCTCTTTATCTTGTTTCGCGCCCGCCCGGCCCACCCGAATAGTGTGAGTTCGGTTAGCTGTGGGATGGAGAGGGAGTTGAGTACGAGGAAAGGGGAGCTGACTCTGGGTTGAGTCACTATCAGAGTGGCATTAAGTACTATGCGAAGCGAGGGCACATTTTAAGTGGGTCGCCAATCGGGTCTTGTACTAGTGAGGTGATGGACACCAAACTGTGTGAGTGTAATGTATTGTCGTGTGGGGAACACGGGGGGGGTTGAAGGAGACCGGTAAGGCAGAAACGTGGAACCCAGGGGGAGTTCCTTCCGCGGGGGGTCGCGCGGGGGCGCCAAGCGGGTTGGCATCCCCCGTGACGCCGCGTAACCGCGCCGTAACGGCCCGGGGCGAGGCAGCACCAGAAAAAGAGCGGGAGTGCGCCATAGCAAGAAAAATTGTGTGTGTGTGTGTGTGTAGGAGAACAGTAAGGCAGAAACGAGGGAACGCGCAGACAGTGGCAAGGGATGTCCGCGGCTGGTGTTGCGCCACATTGCCCAGTCTGGTTCAAACCACGTTCCATGCAATTCGCGCGTCGATGATGACGATCAGGCTGGCGTGGATGCCGTCGAGGGAGAATTTGGCAGGAAGCCCACAAATGGCGGCGGGTTGACTGGCTGCCGTTGGGGTTTCTAGCACAGGATCGCTGGGCCACGACCGACGCCAGTAGGCCCGATCAAACAAGCGATCGAGAAATCGAAACCGCCCTGGTTTCTAGATTGAGTCAACCTGCTCCCCGGCCGGCCAGAGCGGGCTCTGGTGACGCCAGCTAAGGGAGCCCCAAGGCCCAGCGCCAGGAGCGGGCAAGCGACGGCGCTGGTCTGGGCGGCCGCCGTTGTGAGACAGCACCTCGCAAGCTGGTTTAGACATGCCGGGGGCGCCGCGCCGCGACGATGGATTTGGGCCCCGGCGCTTTGTCGGGCTGATGGCGGCTTGGATAGCTGATGGTATCTGTGATTGGCCAATCACACAACAGACCCATGGGTTTGCGGCCTGGCAGCTGTGCGAATTGGGGACGAGCCTTTGTGGCATTTTGCGGGCCATGTCGGTCCTCGTTCTTCGAATCGCGGAGGCAAACACGCCTCGAGCAGTCCAAGGAACCCCTGCTGGCCCCAATCGCCATTCGCCCCCACCTGGTGGAGCCCCAAGTCCAGAGCGATGGCTCCCATGAAGAGGCTGACATCTGTCAGTCATAGCATTGTCGCCAATACTATGGTGTTGTCAATAGTGTGGTGTCTGAATTGCAACATGGAATTGGTGATGTTGCTACCTATGCACTGCATCTTACATTATTTGAAGCCCATTTTGGGGGCATTTCACGATCTATGTTCGTGATCTATGTTTAAAAAACTTCTTTGTCTACTCGTTGGATCAGGGGTCTAAACTGCGTTCGTATCCATGACCAACTATTAGTATCCACCCCTCATTTTGGGGGTCCAATGCACGCCTACTAATACCGGGTAAATACGGTATGTCGATGCCAGGATGACTCTGCAACGCTACGTAAGGAAGCTAGACAATTTCAAGGTGTTTCTAAGGGACACAAATGCCTAGAATTGCAGCGATTGTAATGGGCTGCAGACCGAGGTAATCATGGCCATTGTGGGTGATTGTGGCAGCCTCGATGGCTGCCTATTGAAGTATTCTCAGGCCTCCATTCAAGATTGAGTCTGTGAAGCAGTTTTCGAACAAGTACTGAGCTGTTGCCGATGATCAGTGGGGTTTTGTGTATCTTCCCACCCTATGTCGATATTGTGGCAATTACATAATCACTTGGCATCATAGGTCCGGACCCACCCCCCACCCCCCGTAGCGTCGAATTGACGCTAAGCGTACCAAATTCGACAAAGCGCCTTCCCTTACTGGCACGAGTGGGATGCCGATCACGACATGTGGTCTGCCTACCTGACAGACAGGTCGCTATTGGCATTCTATCAGTTGCTTTTTCTTTGCTTCCCAGCAGCGCATGCGGGCTGTCCATGTCAAGCCCCTGACCTGTGGCGTTGCATAACCCAGTCAGACAACATATTGCAGTTATTGCCCATATCACATGGGTCCAACCTTGACTGCAGGGACAACATGACTAACGCCGAACTCATCGGTTGCTGCGATCACACGCTTTCTCCATCCCTTTCCCTGTAGTTTGTTCACTGTGAACTGCGCGTGCATTTGGATGGGCAGGCACATCAGAAGACAAGACGTGTGCACAACGCCACGAGCCAATGGGACTCGGTGCACCTTTTGCCGGTCCACCATTTCCCGAGATGGGGAAGCCTATGCCAAAGCACCTTGGCCTGCCTGGGACTTTTATAACGGGCTGAAGAAAAAACACACAGAGACCAGACGACACAGGAAAAAAGAAGGGACCGTGGAAGGAATGTCCCGACTACGGGGACGCCATTCTCTCCGAGTCAACTGCTGGGCGGCGCGTGACATTGTTGTCGTTCCATTCCAGCAACGGCACATTCGGTTAGGCAACCCCCTGTTATGGATGCACTGGCATGCACATGGAAACACTCCAGCGCAGGAGATGAGCAATTTATGAGCAATTTTCTAAAGTGTCCCTTGACCCAACGCTTCACGGAGGCGTTGCCCCTCGATACGAAAATTCCAGAGGCGGAAAACAATTGAGTGTGGCAAATATGCACATCTTTTCCTCAGCGTTTTCTCTGGCGGCAGTCAGAAGCTGCAGTATCACAGCCTGTGCCCATCCAGCTACACAAACCCTCAATTGAGGCGGCACCAGCCCTGGCACGTCACAGCGGTGTTGGCATCGTATGCTGCCAATGTGGACGTGGCAAGCGAGATCACGGTCCAGCACCTTTCCCCAGTCCCGCTGCAAAAGCCAGCAGCCAGCGGGCCATGAACGCTACTCAATTGGCTTGATTCTAAAGCATGCAATACTGGCAGCTACCAACCATTGACCAACGCAGCAACCAGACCCGCCATTGATGGCTCTGATCGGCGGCTTTCATGGGGGCGTTTTCATTCATCCTAGGTGCAGCAGCAATAGAAGCAAAGAACAGGCGGCACTGCCACCACTTGGTCACTTCCCAGCAGCCAACACCTGCAGGATGTCGTCCCAGTTGGACCTCACAGGTGGCCTCTCATTCTCCATCGCATATTCCCGTAATTCATCCATGCCCTCCTCCGGGTTGTTCATCATCAGTGTCCGCAACGCCCCCCACTGCGACTCATTGATGGGCTTACCAGGGTCCTTGAACAACTGCTTCACCTGATCTGTCTTGAACGCGCTCGACGCACCCTTCATCAGCTTCTTGTTCGGGTGCGCATCCTTCACCATCAGGTCCTTCAAGAAGCTCCAGTGCGGGTGAGACCTGATCTTCACGTCCTCGAAAAACAAGGTGCGGAAGATGTTCCAACTGGCTCCCTCAGGAACACCGTCCATCCTTGAGGCAAAGTCACGCAGCTCGTGCCACTCAGGGCCCAAATCGTCGTCGCCTGTCAGCCACTCCTTCAGGAAGCGCCACTTTTCCGGGGAGGGTGGATCTGTGTCGACAATCAGCAGGTCCTTCACCTTCTTCCAATGCTTGGACATTCCCCTCTTTTTCACCAACTTCCTGCCTGCGGGCACCCTGTCCGTCAGCTCTGTCGACTCGCCCCTCTGCGAGCTCGCTGTATCCTCATCCAGGCTCCCAGAAGACGACATCCTTTCCTTCACCAGATCCTCCAGGAAGTCCCAGTGGTTGACAAGCATTGAGCTCTCTTCGCTCTTTAGCAGCTGCCTAAGGAAGTCCCAGTTTGTGGCTCCAGCGGGAGGCTGCGGCAGCTCGCCCACCCTGGGCGGTCCGGGATGCTTTGGGTGGTGGCCCATTCCTGTGGACAGTGACGGTGCTGCACTCACCTCCTCGATCGGAGGCGTCGTTGGGGCGGGAGGCGGGGAGTCCGCAGCTGGCTCGTCGCCAACGCTCAGCGTCGGCACTTCCCTGCTTTCATCTTCCACCCCAAACACCTCCTGGACGACTTGCCACCCAGGATGCATCATCTGCTCCACCTTGGGCACTTCATCCATCTCGCCCAGCAACACGTCCCTGAGCTCGCCCCATCGCTTAGACCGCTTCACCTTGCATTCGCCCCCCTTGACGGCTCCCTCCAGAGGCTTACCACCCTGGTCCAAGTCTCCCGATGCAGCCACATCTGCGCCTCCCTCCAACTGACTGCTGGGGGCAGGGCAACTCCCCGCTGCTCCCATCCCAGTGGGGTTCAGCTCAACAATCCACCTCAGGAAATCCCAGCCCGGATGGGCTGGATACGTGTCCTCAGTCAGCATCAAGTTCTTGACGATTCCCCACTTCCCTGACTTCTTTTTGCGGGCTTTTGCCTGGGATGCGGCAGGGTGCCCCTCCTTCATCTGGCCAGGCGGTGCGCGCTGCTGCTGTGACTCCTCAACTGCCTCCTGGACGGCCTGCTCGCTGACACCGCTGCCCTCGCTCTGAAGCACCTCCCTGACGACCTGCCACCCCTTGTGCATGCCCCTCCGCTCCCCGTCCCCCAACACGTTCTGCAGCACCTTCCACTTGGAGCCAGCCCTCAGCTTCGTGGGCCCCTCGTCAGGCTTTGGCACGTATGGCAATTCCCTGTCCCCTAGGCTGATGCTGGGCCCCACCTGCTGCTCAAGGTCGCTCGGTGCGCTTGGCGCGTCTGCCAGCAGCTGCATGATGGCCTTCCACTTCTCTGACTGGCCCTCCACCTTCCTTTCACTGGCGAACAGCTCCCTGAGGGACCGCCAGTACCGCTGGCCAAGGCTAGCGCTGCGCTGCAGCCTGGCTGCTATTTCAGCGTCTTCAGTGTCCAGGTGCTTGGGGATGCTGTGCAACCCGACCGGAGGCGGGCCGGGTGGACGGGGTGGACCTTCTGCAAATGGTCCTGAAGCAAAAGGCGTCTTGGTGTGGGCTTCTAGCCTTGGAGAACGTGGTGGCTCGCGCATGTGCACTGGCGGGGGTGTTGGTGCAAGCGCCCTGATGTTTTCCTGCACCACGTGGAAATCCCACGCCCCTTCAGAGGAGTGAAATTCGCTTCGACAGTCACAGTGAGCCATACCACACAAATGTGCCCAATACACATGCATAAAGCATAAACAAATTTCATTGCAACAGGCCTTGGCCCGTCCCCAGAGGTGCGCTTTTACTATCACAGTCTGACAGTGAGCTTGGCCACACTGCACGGCATGGCCTTGTGGCAGAATCGGGGCCTAGGAGAGCTGACACCATTTGATAACTGAACGAACTGCAAAGCCATTGTTGGACCTCGTTCAGAACCTTGTATTCAACTATTGCAGGATTCCAGAACTGCCCTGTGGCTGATACAGGTAGCACAGAATGGCCACATTTCACAACCCGGTTAATGTATCAGTACAATGCAATGCAATGCACTCAACCAAGATGTCATGGTGTTCAACACGGCTGTCACCTGTGCACAGCTCTCCGATTTCACTATCATCACCAGTTTCTCCTTCATGGTAGTCAGCCGCTGCACAACATCATGAAATTTGGGCCGTTTGGCAGGGTCTCGGTCCCAGCACTCGGTCATCAGCGCCACGTAGTCGTCATACAGTTCGTCTGGGCATGCATCCCCTGGCAGCTGATCCTTTGGGGGTATCTGCGGCCGGAGGTCGTCCCTCAGCACGAACTGCAGGATCTGGAATGTGTTGACGTTGTCACGCTCCCAGGGTTGCTCCCATGTTAACAGCTCCCACATAATGATTCCAAAGGGGTACACATCGGAGGCAGTCGTGTGGAGGTTTTTTTCGAGGACCTCTGGAGCAAGCCAGCGTGGGTTGTTGGCGCATACAGATGCCGTCACAATGATGGGGTCAATGAACCTGGGTTGCACCACAGCATCGTCAGCAACTCAGGTGAACCCAGACTCTTCAAGGTGATCTGGTATTCTGGAATAGAAAGAAGACAGCAATTGGCACTTGTTGGCCTTATCACTGTGCTTCTAAGCAATTTTACAGAAGGGAATTGTACATTGTACAGGGCTGACAAGCTTGCTTCCCTCAGTGGCACACTGAGCAACAAACAAGGCACATTTGGGGGCCTTGAAGGGCTAGAATCTTGGGCCACGAGATGCTGCCATCTGAGCCCAAGCCCCTGACTGGCATGCTGGGTTCAAGTCCAGGATATGTGTTTAGAAACTAGTGGTATAAATGGCAGTAAGCCCAAGGTATGTTTCGCTATGTGTCCATGAGCCTTGAATGAGCAGTCCAGCATGATGCATTGGGCTGTGCAGCTACAAAATTTCCACACACTATCTACATGGCACCCGCTGATGCTCAGCAGGCAAAAATGCATTGATTTGACTGGTTTTGACAAATGCTATCAGGGAGAATTTCTATGCAGCATCAGCTGCCCCCACCCTACCCAAAGCAGCACCTGTGTTCTGAGTTTCGATCAACTCAGAATTGCGAACTTTGCTGAAGCGTTTGAAGAGCTCCCAACGCGGATCACTTCTACCATGCCGAACGGCAGCACTGCTGGTGCCAAAATGGACGTCAACGCTGCAAACCATCTGCACATCTCTTTCAGCATGCGCCTGGTAGACACAAGGGCAGCGCATTGTCTTCTCTCTTGACGAACACTACAGCTACGAATGGCTGCAGCATGACAAGAGGTACACAAACTCCTTGCAGTGGACCCCACCCATCGCACCATACGTCCTATTGCAAGCCCTTCCAGCAAACCATTCACTCGACCACAGTTCGACGAATTCTGACAGAAGTCCCCATTCGGGAAGCCAGGCACTCACCTCGAGGTGTTGAAGTCGGCCACCTTCACGTTCCAGTGCTCGTCCACCAGCAGGTTGGGGCTCTTCAGGTCCCTGTGCTCGACGGGCGGGATATGCGAGTGCAGGTAGTTCATCCCCTTGGCCGCGTCCAGCGCCATGCCCAGTCGCCGCCTCCATGTCAGCCGCTTCCCGTTCACGTCCGGCCGCTCCTTCGCCTTGGCCAGCACGTCCAGCAGCGACCCCCTGGCGCAGTACTCGGTCACAATGCACGGCGGGTCCAGGCACACGCCCAGGAACATCACCACCTTCATGAACCGCAGGGTCCGCAGGATCGACACCTCCTTCTCCAGAGCCAGCAAATTTCGAGCGATCGTGGATGCATCACAGTCTCGACACGGACATCCCTCAGATTCCGGGGCGGGATCCGGCGGGCACTCCCCAAGGGTGTCCACGACGTTGCGCACGGTGAGCTCCTTGATCGCCACGTCCTGCTCGTAGACAATGCCCTTGAACACGCGGCCGAAGCTGCCCTGCCCAATCTGGCGCACGAAGATGAGCTGCGACTTGGGGATGAAGGGCGTGTCCCAGAGGGCCGGGAAGGCCTGCAGGATGTCCGCGTTGGTGAGGGAGTGGCTGATCGTGGAGGAGGACAGCATCTCGGACAGGCGCTGGGGGTCCACGCCGCGAAAGCTGGCGCCTCTCGGGCTGTTGGGGCCGCCCAGGCCCGCCGGGGGCTCCTCCGGGGAGGCCATGGCGCCTGGGGCATTGAACCGGGAGCCGGTTAGTCAGTCACACTCGCACATGACGGGCCCGCCGGCGGGAAGCCGGTTCGCCGCGGTGGCGGCGGAGGCAGACACCCGTCCCGTCGATCCGCGATGCATATTGGCAGCGGGGTTCGGAAAATTGCGCCGTCGCGGCGTCTCATGGCCATTGGCGCAGCAAAGCGGGCGGCATGCCCTTGCACGGTACCGGCACGCGACAGGACCCCCTTCTTTGCGCCGCCCTTCCCCGTCATTGAGCGCCGTTCACCGCAGCCTGACTTCTCCGCCCGGCGTACATGTTGACCGCGGCGCTGCCGGCGCCGCTTGCTGCCGCAGGCTGCGTCAGCGCGATGCCGCTTTCGGCGCACGAACGGCGGGCCCGCCCCTCACCCCTGTCTGCTGCCCCTTCGCCTGGGAGCTCCTTCGGCGCCATTTGGCGATCCCCCGCCTCCCCGGAACGCCGCTCCTCGGCGACGCGGTCGAGCAGCGGGTGGGGCGGGGTGGTGGTGGGGGGGAAGGGACGGGGCCCGCGGCTTACAGGGACTGTGGTGGCGCGGTTCTCCCCGAGGGCGCTGACTTCGGAGTTGTCGGCATTTACCATTGCAACTTCCGCGCTGGCACTTCCAAGCTGGTCGGGCGTGGTGGTGGGCCGAGGAGGACAGTTTTTTATAACCCACATCTTTTCCGTGAGAATCCCACTTGGCATAAAATTACTCCCCGTTCTTGTTTGCTGAATTTCGGTTCTTGTTTTCGGACACCCTTAACCCCAACTACTGATCCACGCACCGGGACTGGCCTTGTCAGCGGAACAAGAACCGAAATTCAACAAACAAGAACGGGGAGTAAAGTATTCTCATCCCACTTCGGCTGCTGGCAAGGCCAGCGTGGGTTCAGCGGGTCATTGGTTTGGGGTTTAGCGTGTCGAAAGAAGAACCGATAATCACAAAGAAAAAGCAGAGGGACCGATTACGCCCCTGTGGGCGCAGCGGCATGTAAATGGCGCAGCTTGGGGGACTGCTGTAAAATATTGAACCCTTCCGCATAGTAACGTAACGCTTGGCCTGTTTTTGCGGACAAAATGATATAAATAGTAACGCAAATCTTGGCCTTTCTGTGAGGAGCAACGTAAAAATTTTAAAATAACGCTCTGAAAAACAATGTGCGGGACAAAAAGCGCAGCGCTGAAATGTTCTGATGCGGAAGCGTTTAATATTTTGCAGCACTGGCTCCAACGGAGAAGGTCGCGGCATCCAGCGTAAAAGGGTCAAGCGCTTTAACCTAATAGGGGCTATACTGTAGCTATTTAGTTCCGTCAGTTCTTAGAAAATTCAGCGAACTTCACTAATGTTTTACTGCAAGCCATTTCCCAGGCTCTTTTCAACATCTTGGTTTGGGATCCAGGATGAGTAAGCCGCCGCATGGCCCGCCCTCCGTCAAAAAAAATCCAACTCAGCAGGAGGACTACACATCGGATGCCACCAACCACCGCCGGCTGATCACCACAAGAGCCCATGAAAAGAAGCACTGCATCAGTCAGGGAAGTCAGAACGAAGCCGCGCACCACCCCCGGCGGCCCGTTCCCGCGCCAGGGTCGGCAACAACGCCCCCACCCCACCTGCGCGAGCTCCCGGGCCGCCGGGCCCGGGCCCAAAGCGCCGGCCCCCCTGCCGCCGGCTGGGGGCAAAATCGACAGGCCAGGCGACGGCAATTCCCCCCGTTCGCTCGTGCTGCGCTCTCGCTGTTCTGGACACTGGCGTTGGCGGGGTCGGGTGCGAGGGATTTTGGTCGCCAGGCGACTGCTTGGCTGGGAGGCCGGCTACATAGGGCCTCCGCACGCGGAGGCATTGGACGAAGGGATTGGATCCACTGTGGCACCGCCCACTCGTCGCGACGTGCGCCCATCGAATGCATTCGCGCAAAAGGAGGGGGCCTGCCGCGAATGCGGCGCACATGCGCCACAGGTTGAGCGAGCGGACGTGGCACGGTGGGCGGGGGGACCGGGGATCCGGCAAGGGATCCGCGAATCGCGCGCCAGAACTCACTGATGATATTCCCAACGCGAAGGTCCCGCGGTGTATTGAATGCGCGCGAGCGCCCCCGGCAGATGTCCGGTGCGGACGGGGTTTCTCGATGCCGCTGCCGGCCCTCGACTCCAGTGGGACGCTCGCGCGGCCTCTCCGCCTTGGGGACAAGGGTGTTGGCCTGCGACGCCCTTCGCTTAGGGTGTCTGTGGGTGTGGTGGGCAAGGGGGGCTTGGGGCGGACGGGGGCTGTGGCGCCCTTGGGAGGCGCGGCCGACGGCGCCCTTTGAGGCCAGGGAAATGGGAGGCGATTGGAAGATGATGTTTGAGGTTAGATTCTCGCGGGCTTCTTGCATTAGTTTCCAGGTGTTTTCACGCCCCGTGCATGCGCCCCCCTTTGGTGGCCGACGAACTTCCAGGGTGTACGCGCCACGCGTTAGTAGCCATGACACGGTGCTGGTGTCCACCTGGGGCGCTGGGCTCGCGGCGCGGTGACGGGCGCCTGGGCGGCTGGATGGTTGGCGCTGGCTGCCGGCCCTCCCAGCTGTTCGCCTGCTGTGACCATTGCCTGAAGGAGGCTGGGCGGCTGTCGAGCAGCCGCAGGTCAGTTCGCAGCGCTCAAGGGGCGCTTTACGGGGGGTGCTGCAGCGCTGTCAAAATTACGTAATGCGCGAGCGCAGACAGCACTTCGCGCAGGCGCTCCTTTTCGTGAATGCGCCCATTCTGCGCGCACAGAGGGCTGCATTAGGGAAGGGGTATGGCCAAGCCTGTGGCCTTCAGCCCTGTTCCAAGTCAAGGGCATGGTGGGCGAGTGGCGCGCCATGCCCAACAAGGGGCCACGCAGAGACTTCTGCCTGCAGATGACAATAAGCTGTTCGGGTCGCCAACTAATGGGGCTCATCAAAAAGTGCATAAATGATATCACTCAGCTGGCGACCCGTGAGGTCCAGATATGGTGCAGAGGGGATGTCGACAGCCTCAACACTTTCGCCATAACTGATGATCATTCAATATGTCGGCGATCATTGAGGCGGAAGCCCCGGAACATCAATCAGGGGTGCTCTATAATTTTCTCGCAATCCAAGCCCAAGGCACTCAGAATGCAGGGAGATGACTTTGATGATAAAGACAGATGATGGCAACTGCATCATACGCCCAAAGAGTTCACTAAGATACTATGAAGATGTTGAGCACAACGCCAATACGCGGCAGCGCCTCACACGGAGGCACATGAGTCAAACATGCCCTGAGTGCAATTGGGACTACTGAGGAACACCCAGGTTGCCATTGGACACGTACGTTTGTTCAGGGGCAGCCCGCCTATCGGCCAGCTGTGGACCGTGGTGCAACGGAGCCAGGAGTGGCGTGTCGAGGCGCCACGTGGTTTTTTGATGGGAATATGCCCCGTGGGGCATAACGTGGTTGCTGACCTCAGGAAGTGTGGTTGCTTGGTGGCAATGTGGCCCTTGGGGCACACGTGGTGGCTGATTGTGGACAGTGGGGCGTCCTGGGTTGAGTTGTGGTGAAGCGGCGGGCGTGTCAGAAAGATTCTGGGTATCAAAAGAGCATCTCTTAGGAATGGGTGGTATTTTGCTGGAGGGGTGCAGACAGCGCCGAGGGGAACTCTGTATTGTTGCACTTGGCCTGGCAGCTGTAACAACAGTTGCGCAGCGTTCATGTGTGCCTATCGCGGCAGTCTAGGCACTCAGCCTGGCTGCCTGACTCCCCTGGCCGTGTGCGCAACGTTCGCCACAGCCTGAGCGCAATAGCGCTCGATCTTTTGAAGGTCGCGGCCAGCCTGTGCCTTTTCTGGGCCGCTTTCCTTGCCGCCCAAGACCAGCAGTGCCAGCGCAGTCGTGCTGCAGAAGCGACCACCCTTCGTCGCTGCACAGCCTTGTCGAGGCGGACAGAAGAGTTTCCCATGTCATACACCGACGTGCTGTGGAGAAGGCAGCCCTGACCCGTGGACCTGACCTCCGTTTTTGACTTCGTCGACCGTTGAGGAGCGGTTGCGACCGGTCGGGGCGCTCAGAGCGGCAGCTGTGAGAGGCGCTACAAGCGTATTTGCATGGCTGGCTGGCAGTTGGGGGTTTTGCTACCCGTTTGAAGCTTCTCCTTGCCGTCGCCTCAATCTTGTTGGTCGTGTCGGCATGCCAAGCAGTTCTTCATGAAGCGCCGGTTCGCGCGAGGGGCGAAGCTTGTTCGTTGAGTGCACCCTCAACTGATGTGGTGCTGAGGCTGTCGACATGGCTCAGCTGCTCGTTTGAGGGTGACTTTACTGCGCTATCTCCGGGGACGACGGCCAGAGTGGACCGCCGTTCTTTGCAAAGCCCAAAGAGCTTCGGTGGAGGGCTGCAACGGTTTTGATGGAAAACAAAACAAAAAAAAGAAACTGCGACACTTCGTTGACTGTGCGTTTTGCGGTTTAGGTAATGTGCGTCAGGCTTTGGTTGCATGTCACTTCGAGACAGGCAGACAATGTAAAGAGGGTGCCGGCCCAAGCATATCACTCAGTCAATTGGGCCAACAGGGTGTCGACAAGTCCAAACATGCAAGCGAAGCACAATCGGTGATTCTCACAACATTGTTCCGAGGCATCGAAAACTGCCTGCAACATACAGATATTCAAGCAGTGACATTAAATGCAAACGTTTCGCTCCGCGGCAACCACGGTGAAGCTGCTCAGAGCAGCGCCAGATCAGCCAGCAGCAACCCAGTCCCCAGATTCAAGCTGTTTCACACCAAGTCACTTTGCACCCAACCCTGTGTTTTACACCGTTCTCCGTGCTTCGCTGATGGGGCACTGACCAGGGATGTCGTTCACACAGAATCGTCCCACAAGGCCACAAATTGTGGTGCCACAACACAAACAACCAGCGGCTAAGCTGGCACCCGCGAGTCCCCTAAATTTATGGACACTGACGTCCCGCTATGAGGTTCGCTAGCTGGGATAAAGACTGTTCTTGATGATGGTGAGGTAGCACCCAAACTCGAGGCTACTCTAGGCCCCAACACTACCGATACCCGCCCAGTCGAGTCAGAATGTACCCTGATTCTATGCTCACGCAACAGAAAGCTAATCGCATTCCAGCGATCATGAATTCAGGCACTGCTCCCAGCCCTGTCCAGACGCTCACCACCCAGGCTGGTCCAGTGAGCATGCAGCCATTGCTTCCCCCCAGGTCCACAGCTCTTCATACTACATCTATCATACTGCTAAGCCTCCTCATTCAAAGCCTCTGGAAACGACACACTGGATAAGTCCTCAAACAAGGGCTCGCTGTCAGCCTCTGGCAGCGGTGCCTCCAGCCGACCATCACCAACCATGAATTCCTTCACCCTATCCCACTGCTCGCAATGCCTGATCTTCGAGTTCCCGAACACCAGTTTTATGCACTGATCCCAGCCTGTCTTCTCGGGCGCTGATTCATTCTCCTGTGCAAACTTAACCACACCCTTCCACTCCTCCCTCCCCTGCAGCTCGGTCTGGACATCGCCCCGCAGGACGTAGCTTCTCATCTTCTGCCACTTGTCCAAGGACGGTGGATCTTTGGACACAACCCGGATCGCTTGCCGGGCCCCCATCGTTTTGGAGCGGTATGCCTTCGACATGACAGTGACAAGCTGCCGGAGCCTCGCTGGGTCCTGGGAGGTTCCATGGTTTGGAAAGGAGACGCTTGCTGATAGTGTCTCTGGAGCAGACGGGCCTGCCACAGGGTTGCTAGCACCTGGGTACCCCGGTGGCGGGGTGGGCGTGGGGGCACCTGGGTAGCCTGGTGGAGGGGCTGGCTCACGCTGGCCTGGGCAACTCACAGGAGGATTATCTGCAGTGCTATTCCAAACCCCGTCGCAATTCGGGCTACAGGAAGTCTCGCTTGCGCAGCTCGAGTCTGTGGCGTCGTCATCTTCATCAATGGCAGGAACCCCACTTCCAACTGTGCCGCTCTGCACTGGATTACCTTCAGGGTCGGCCGAGGCTTCCGCCACATCCGAAATGTTCGACACAGCCCGATTGAAAAACTTCTGCCGATGGATATCAAAGGGCGACACCGGCGTTTCCAGTGTGTCATGCACCACCTGGGCAGCAGCAGGCGGCCCCACGTAATATTTGGGAGCAGGAGGGTTCACAACGCGTGGCGCACGCAGACAGGCCATCCAGCGTATCACATACTTGCTGAACCAGCTGGCGAACGCCCGTTTGGAACGCTGTGGAAGCCTTGGCGGCTGTGATGGGCTCTCGGTAGGAGACACCTCTGTTGTCCCATCGGACATCTGGTGGGGCATGTACATATAGGTTTGCGACGGGTGGGGTCGGCCGGATGGGGCGCAAAGGTTTGCGGAGACTCCATCGGTGGGCTGTTTCCCAACCAGTGGCGCCCGCACAGCAGTGGGGTAACTGACGCTTGGGTCCCTGCATGCTCTGGGCGGTCTCTGCATCTGAATCAATCAGCGAAAAACAAATGTCATAGATGAAGTGCAATGTGAGCAGTTGAACACTGGTGGGTTGCAACAGTGTTGGCACTTGTCAATGAAAGCGGTACAAGCCACGCGCATCTGCACGCTTGAACAGGCTCTAATCACATTGCGTTTTGGGGGAGCCAGCAGGCAAGTGACAAGCCTAGGCTTCCCCTTGTCGCATTCTCAATTCTGCGGTGTTGCTGGGTGGTGGATTGCTGGGTGGACTAGGTGGCTGTGGTCAACGCAGCCACCCACAACACTCTCAAAAGCTGGCACAATTCAGTCACCTTCTCAAATGCACAAGCTTCGAGTACCACAAATCGATCCCTAGTTGGCTGCATTCCCTACTTCCACAAGACTCGAGACTTTGCAAGTTTGGTCAATGCAAAAGTTTGCAATTCTACACATACGCACTGCAGCCCCTGTGCTGGCTATTATGAGCAATGCTCAGCATTATACACACTCACAATTGCAATAGCAACTTCTGCATCCTCTGCCTACCATACCAGCACTCTCACCCTACCTTTCTGGGGCAGGGGCAAGGACCAGACACTGCATGCAAGAGCACTGGATAACACCATGACCACCAACAGCTTGTAGGAGAAAGACCAGCGTTGCATCACAACTCTGGCAACTGACGTCAAGAGATGGCCTCACCTTTCCATTTTGGTGATGAACCAAGGGTCTCCCAAGCAACTTCACAGGCGCCTTGCCCCTAATCGCATACTGCATCTTGATCAGCCGCGATGCGATATCCGGAAACGTCGGGCGCTTCTTGGGGTCCTTGTCCCAGCATTCCTTCATGAGCTGTACATATTCCTCCACAACAGGGCACCCAGTGGCACCAAGGTCCTCCGGGATCGCAGGCCGCTCGTCACGCAACAGCACACCCCCTTGAATCTGTGCTGGGTACACATCTGTGCCAGTCTCGCTCTCGAAGGGCCTACGTAGTGTGAGCAACTCCCAGAGGATAATGCCCATAGGGTACACATCGGACTCCATTGTGGCCTCCGCCCCATTCATCACTTCCGGGGCCAGCCAGCAAGGATTGTTGACCCTGATGTGCGACTGGTTCCGCTTTGGGTCGACAAACCTGGCAGCAGCACATGCTCGAGCCCTGAGCAAATTCGCTTTCTGAATACCTTCTGGACTCAAGTTAGCTGTCTATTCCTGGCTGGCTTGCAGGAAATGCACAAACAGTTCTGGCAGGACCAGAGGATGGCGTCCTTCGCTTACCAGAGGGTGCTCACACCTTGCAAAATCTAAGCAGAGGAGCCAGATCAGTATGTTGACTGGTGGAGAATGGAATATGCACATACAGGACTGCTGCCTGCAGCCACTGCTGAACAAGCCCCTGTGCAGCAAACTACCCACATGTGGTGTTGATGCAAGAAGAATGTTGTAGTTCCTGTTGCCACAGTTGCATGTGGTGACAGGTATATCAGGGAGTGGAAACAGGGGCATGAGCAACAGGGGCCTGGGTCACCAGTCAACAGAGGAAAGCAGAAAGAAAGGACATAATCATTTGCAGCAACTCAGAAAAAGGGTCCACCGGCCATGGCCCATGTGTCTGCCAGGTTCTGAAAGGACAGCGTTAGTAGTTGCCTCAATGTGCAAGGATATCAGTTAGGTTTAGGAACCGATCCCAACGCCACGATTCGGCAAAAGCAGCAAGCATGCAGGCTCCTAGTGACTTCTATCGAGCAGCGATGAGGAACTCACTTGCATGTTCCAAAGTCAGCCACTTTGCATTTCCAGCATTTGGTGACGAGAAGGTTTGGCGACTTCAAGTCTGTGTGGACCACAGGAGGTGTTCGTGTGTGCAAGTACATCATCCCCTTTGCAGCTCCGTAAGCCAGATCAATTCGCCTCTTCCAGTTGAACTTCGCCTCATAGCTGGGGCGCTCCTGGATCTTCCCGATGACGTCGTACAGTGAAGATTTTTCGCAGTACTCTGTGACCAGGCAGGGAGGGTCAACGCAGAAGCCCATGAAGTTGAGGACGTTCTCATGTCGCAGCTGCAGCAACAGAAACGGAATCCACGTTAAACAACAAAAGAGCACATACAAAGGGCCAAGCACTGTGCAACTGCCAGATCATCAGGTGTACTGCTCCGTCCAACAGCACCAAACAGGTGCAGATGCACATTTCCATGATACAATGACAGATGTAATCGATGCAGAATGCCAGCAAAAACCATGGCTCGAGCTCCACAGTGCATGCTGCCAGGCATTACGAGGTCCTTGTTGACCAACAGAAGTAGTGATTCTATCTGATGATCTCAACACAGTGGAAAAAAGTGTGTCGATCGTTGCACTGCTGTGTTTGATATGTTAATTCCCATTCAAACGAAAGATGCCACACTTCACACACTACCACTAGTTCCTTAACCCTCCTGTTTTCTTGTTGGGCACACTGTTCGTCAGTTTGACACGGAGACTTCAGCTGTCTGGTACCGCTGATCTGGCTTGCTAGGTTCTGGGCACAATCTTGTCTGATTGGCGAAAAGCCACCCCCACCGTATGAAAATTTTTGTTGCTCGTGGTGGCCTGCATGTTTTGAAGGGCATGACTTATAGTTGCAGGTCATCTGGTTTGTGACAAGGAATCCAACACACTGTGCTGTACTGATGGAGCATGCAGTTCCAATTTTGACTTGTGCCCTATGCTTATTATCAACTCACTGTGTAACTTTCTCTTAGAGTTAACACCATATCCTGCTCTGTTTTTTGCCTAATGCTGGACCACTGCCTGCCAAGTGCTTTCCATTTCTTTCCCTCTAATAAGTGGACGACCTCCAACAGCTCCAGTCTAGATTGATCAAGAGGAACATGGCGGACACCTCAGAGCAATTCTTTGCTGCTGTGCAATCTAGCTCCACATGTTCACAGTCTTGGCAATGGTTCCTATCATTCTGAGGTGCTGACAACAGGCCACACTTGTTCAGGAGGGAAGGCTCTGCACATTCAACTTGTTTTGGTTCAATTTGCAACTTGACACACACACACACATGCACATACACACACATTGTATCACTCCAATTCATTTATACCTGTCCATTCTGACAGGCATGCCATTGAAGCAACTGAAATGGTGGGAGGGGAACTGGCAAAATAATGGTCAGTTCACCTGTCACATATGTTGCTGTTGTTGATAAGACTACCAGCAGTTGAAGCACAATGATACAGCTATGCCGATGTATTTCCAAAGCAAGCATGTCAGGTGTCTGTGCCCAATGCTCAAATACCTGCCCCAGACTCCAATACTGATTCACACAGTATTGAAAGAACATCACAGCAGCTGCTCAGGGTTACAATGATATGTGTCTTTCTGGCCTTGTGTGTCAAACCTCTTACAGGCAGTCCAACACAACATGGAACCTCTGGCTGGGAAGGCCCTTGGAGAAACCCATTCTCCCTCAATTGAAAAGCCCAAGCAAGTCAAGACGAATCTCGTCCCAGCACACAATTCCTCTAATCAGCTGGGAAGGCCCTTGGAGAAACCCATTCTCCCTCAATTGAAAAGCCCAAGCAAGTCAAGACGAATCTCGTCCCAGCACACAATTCCTCTAATCAGCATGGAATGTAAGGCTGCCCAGCAAAATTGATTAACAGTTGGTGACAAATCAATACTCAAGCCACCAAGGTTGGTGCTCAGGTCAACGTGCTGAGACCTTGTGCTGCTTCCATGATAACACAGTGGTGAGACATGCAGCATTCGTATGGAGCATCCCTTGAGCATGTAGATGCCATTTTCCTGCACATAGCTCATTTTTGTCCTCTTGAAATTGGGCTGAGGCGTTCGTTTGCCAAGCATTGTGAGGCCTTATGAACTGCAGGCACAACTGATGCTGCGCAGAGCGGCACATGATCAATGCATTCTCGTCACGTGGGTCGCTTCACCACACAATTTGTTCTCCATTTCCTCACATACATCGTAACAGAAAGTGCTGTAAGAAGGATGTATGAAGGACTGGCTGTGGAGCACAACACCTGCTGCAAGAAGAAGACCTCCCGATCCAGCGTCAGCAGCGTCGGGTTTCTCTTCAGCATTTTGTCCAGCTCGCTCGGGTCAGCTGGCACCTCACCATTCATGGTCCAAACCAAGTCCTTGGCCACACCGTGGTTCAACACCTTGATGGCCACCTCTTGGTGGTACACAAAGCCGTGGTACACCTGCAGCGATGACAGGTCCATGAAACTGGTGGCAAGGGGACAGTCCACCTCTGGCAACGCCCCAGAAGGTGCATGGAGGCGCTGTCAGATGCCAACAAATGCAATCGCAGCGACCTTGCAAGAACACCGTACTCCCTGTTTTCCATGGTATATCCAAGCAGGGTGTGGATTGTAACAAGTAAGCCCCAAGTTCGATCAGGTCTGGGAGCAAAAATGGCCACGCTGGTCAGAACAAATGAAACTGGTACCACTGCAGGAAACTTGCAAGAGAACAAACAAGTAAGCCATAAGCAGTACTGTAAACTACCAAGCAAGCTATCAAGTGCAATTGCTGAGCACTGAGAAGCAAGTAGTGAGCCTTGTGCCCACTTCGGCTGAGAACGTATTGACTGACTTGCATCATAATAGAACGTGCTGTGCAATGGGCATCTCCTTCATTCGCAAGAAGCTTCAGTTGATGAGAACTTACTTGCTCAATCAATTAGCAAGCAGGACCTTTTGTGTGGCATCTTTCATATTGCAGAAGGAGACACAGAAATCTCCATGACTAGCAGGATTCCTGCACAGGGAGAAGGTGCAAGCAATTCCCTGTCTGCGTTCGAGACCTCCAGACTCTACAGACCCCAAACCTGCTGCAGGCGTCGAACATGGCGCTGCCAACAGCGGCACAGAGCAGAGCTGCAATTTGCTGAAGGGACGCATCCTGAAAGTGCTTACCACGCCATGTCACGTCCATTTGGACAGCGATGCACACAACACAGCCATTCCCAGTGGTTGCACCACCACCACCAAAGGGATGAAAAACAGCAACAGAAGCGAACAAAGCGATGTTGGGAAGCTTTTGGCCAAGAAATTCATAGTTTTTGTTGGCAAGGTTTATTACCAATTTACATATTACCGATATTACTTATTACCCATTTACTACACGAACTGTCCTGTGGTCGTTTGCATACACAAGGGCGATGCTGCAGCCGACTGCGACCTACCTGTCCAAACGACCCAAAGCCCAGCGGCGAGTCTTCCAGCACAATCAACTCCTCGGGGGGTATGAACCCGCTTTCCCGCAAATTGGGTGGTGGCGGTGCACTTGATTGGTCCTGCGACCGCATTTCTGGCATGCTGACCATTCTTGGTCCCCGTTGCTCCCTTGCAGATTCCTTGACCGTCCAAAAATAACCGGCCCCTCCAACGCGAGTGGGTTCGACCGACAAGCTCTAATTGCTGTAGGGAAATCTGTGGTCCATTAGCTGCTCTGCACCAAAAGCAACGCCCAGAGTGCCTGGCCTCAGACAAGGCGCACACGCACGCACGCTCCACACGGACACTAACCTAGAGATCAGCGCAATCCGCACAGCGCTGGTTCCCTTGTTTCGGGGATGGAGCGGTCGTCGACAGACGGT
Organism: Ostreobium quekettii; assembly: GCA_905146915.1. Classification (NCBI taxonomy): domain Eukaryota; kingdom Viridiplantae; phylum Chlorophyta; class Ulvophyceae; order Bryopsidales; family Ostreobiaceae; genus Ostreobium; species Ostreobium quekettii. The sequence continues at coordinate 53,667 of CAJHUC010000375.1, read as the reverse complement.
GCTAAGGTGCGGTTTGCCGCCTTCTTCGATCGTCCCCTGTTGGGCGCTTGGAGCACCCTTCACGCGCAGATGCACCGGGGCTGCGCTCCGCACAGTGAGAACACCAGGCGGCCAACACCAACAGTCCTGCGGGGGGCCGCATGCCCCGCGGTTTCCTTAGCGGCCTGCGGTTCATGCGGCTGCTCGGGACCTTCGGCATGCAAGGTGTGACGGGCGGAAGACGCCAGACGACTTCCCAGCATCCGGGCACTGATTCCATGTCCTGTGACAGGACTCCCGTCCGCCCCCCCCGCCCGCCCAGTCCAGTCACAGGACGGCGACTCGCACTGGAAGGACCAGCGGCGCAGCTGACTCGCGATCGGCCCGCTTCGTGCGCCTCCTGACGCGCCGCGGCGGCCCACCTTTCGCGGCAACACGAGATCTACCGCAGTGCGAATCATTCCCACGCCGTCCCTGACGCGAACCGCCAAAGCATTACGTTTCCCGGGCCGGCTCTCAGGCTGCGCGGGTCAGGGAGCACCGGGGGACCGAGTCACAGCGCAGCTGGGAGCCGCGCCCATGCACCCTCCACCCAAACCCGGGATGAAGGGGCCCCCCGGGTGCCTCGGGCATCTGCACCCACGCCGCCAAGGGGCCACGATCGCCCAAGCCACGCCAACAGGCGCCCAACCAGGGTTGCCATGTCCGACAAAGTTAGCCCGCCGAAGCTCTACAACAAGGAGGACACGTGCCCGCCCGCGCAAGGCCATGGCGGCGAGGCGGACGAATCAAACGGATCCCAAGCATGGACGGGGACCCAGGATCCGCCGCCGGCCCGGCCTCTCCGCCGCAGCTCACCCTCCGGCGAGACGAGGTCGCTCTGCCTGGCGCCCCGCACGTCACACTTGGCGAAGCGGGCGGAGATCGGGCACGCCAAGGCACGCGCAGACGCCGCGCAGCCTCCGGTGGGCGCCTCCCTTTCCGGCCGCTTTTGCGCCGCCTTCCCGCGTCAGGTGGGCGGTTGCCTGTGCGAGTCCCCGTGCGTGTGTGTCGGCCGAAGACCGCCCTCCGACGCGCGCCGATGCCCACAGGAAGGAATATAGTGGTGCCGCGCGGGGGTGGGAAGCAGCTGCGACGCAGGGTCCCTGCCCATAGGAAATGTGCGGAATTTGCGGCGGATGGGCGGTCATTTGCAGCGACGCACCTAGGGGTGGCCCCGCATGTGTGGTCGCGGATACGGTGGTGCCCTTCCCCAAGCCGTCGAGTAAGAATTGCTATTAAAAGTGCCGCCGGGGGGGTGTCGGGCTCGCCGACCTTGCTTGGGCGGCGGCAAGGAGGCGCGCGGGGGTGTGGGAGATCCCGCGAGGGCGATCGCGGCGTTACGGCGGACGTTACGGAGGCGTTGCAGCGGGGGTTGGGGCTATCAACTTCTAACGAGGCGGCGGGCCGGTCCGCGGGCGACAGATGCGAACGGGTGATTGCGCTTGGTCGGGTGGAAGGGCGCGCGTCGATCTGTCCGCGGTCTGCCTGGGGCAGACCACCCTGCTGAGGGCGGTCTTTGGCGATCCCCCTGCCGGGGAGCCTTTTGGAAGAGCGTTTCTGATTGTGAAATTCTCCGTAACGGCTGACTTAGCGGCCCGCGCTCGTTCGCCGCAGTGCCGGACGCTGTCTGTTTCACTCGCGCGGAGTCAGTGCCACTGCAGGGCGCCGCCACCGCGACAAACGCTTCGACAGTTTTCCACTGCGAAGCTCGGGCGGCTGCAGATTTCGACAATGTCAAAATTCAATTGACCAAGTCGTGGCAAGCTCGCCGGGTGGGAGTTGCAGGCCGGGACAAGCTTGCCGGGGCCTTCGCGCAGCCCCCGCTTTTTTCCATTGCCATCCCGCTTCAGAGGCCGCTTCTCTGTCAGGCGCGCCAGGGCAGGCTCCTCCCCCGCCCCCCGCACACACAGCAGCTTCCCATGACTTGTCACAGAACCCGCTTCACGCAGTCCGTCGCTGCCCGTTCCTGAATCTCCCGGCCTTGCAGCCACTTTGCGACCCCTCTAGAGTCCAAAGTCGGGACGTGCAAAAACGGGACGTCGGCCAATTGGCTGCGATCAGCAGTGAGCGGCAACGAGAAGTCAACAACCGGTCATCGCGCGAACATCGATGCACGGAATGAAAAACTGGGCCTGGATGGTCGATTGGAAGGGGCGAACACGCTTTGGACGCATATCGACGCTCAATGTCTGTTTCCGCTGGTGGAACAGGTCGAGGTCAAGGCTGGGATGTTCGGTCCAACTTGAACTCGAGGCAAACTGCCAGTGCATGAACTGTCCAATTTGATACTGCTGAAGTGCGATTTAGATGCCGAACCAAACGTGCGAAATGAATGGCGTGCAATGCACCGCAGATCGTCAGAGGGACCGGAGCACATCTGAAGATATATCCGCATACATGCAATGTGAGGGCCCCTTTGGTGAATTGATCGCATTCTATGTAATGCAGCACTATATAGTGCTGCATTTCCTGACACATCCGCAGCCAATGCCGCATTACATGCGGCATTGCAGTGCAGGCTTTTGTTTGGAAATCATGATTTCTTGTTGATCTCTTGTGAACACGAAAACTGTGCCGTTTTCCACTAGTGGCAGAGCCTCACAGTAATTCGATCAGTATGCTCCGAAGTGCTGGAGGGCTTTCGAGGCGTTGTGGTTGTCGATATTTCGGGTGCAAAGAGCGGTTCACAGATATTGAACACATTTCTATGAATTAATCAGTGTTCTGCATGCCAAACATACGGAAACAACCCAAGCCCTTAAAGTTTGTACACGTCTGAACATGGGTTGTTTGGCCCTTTTTTCCTAGTGTTTCAGTGCGATACACTGTGCCCTGAGAGAACAAATGCAAAGGTCACGTCCGCTTCCATGGTCTCTTCGATTTGCAGGAACAGGCTCCCACCTGCAGCCAAAACAGTGGCAACAGATATCCAGATTCTTTGCTTTCCGTGATTCAGTGATTCAAATTCTGAGCTGCGCATCACCAGCCATAGCGCACCAAGTCAGTGCCATTGTTTTCCCTTGGGAGGGCACACGAGCACGAGTGTGTCCGATTTTCTTCAGCATTGTGTGGTGTCAAAGTGCTGCCATATCCGTTCCCTAAGAATCCATGGTGGAGATTAATGGACAACGTTTAATAGTAGGTGTCCCAATTCACTGTTCACGTTAGAGTTGCAAGGAATGCTACAGAAGGACAACAATCTCCTATCTTCTTATGCCGCCGCCATATTTTTGCTGCGTGTTCACCCAGATCAAAGTGCGGTCCCGGCTGTACTTGGTGCGCCACACCACTTCGGAAAATGAAGGATTGAAAAGCCTGATTGCCGAGATGGACACGGGGGAGGGAGGGACTGCCCCACTTGCGGAACAAAGCCGGAGTGGATTTGGAAGGCACCATAAAAGCGAATTGGGACGCTGACAAGGCAAACAGGGCTTCCGAGTGCTTTTTGTAGTCAGGAATCACGACCGCATCGCGAACCACGAAAATTTTGTTAGCTCTGATTTAGGGGCACGCTCAGCTGCTCGCGCAGCATGAACATATAGTTCTTGTGGGCGGAAAGTCGGGAACAAGGAATATTGGAGGCATTTCTGGAAACAAATTGTTGAAGTTAGTTCCTGAAATAATTCAAGGCTTGCTTGAAAATCGTTGCTCATGAATTTTTAAAATTCAGCCAGCTGGTCGATGACTCAAGCAGCTACTTGCATTGCTCACAGTAGGCGCATACTCCATGCTCATCACTGACCCAAGGCACCCGCACGCAGCCCCACAGGGCAGGTCCGCGCTGAGCTCATACTCACACATTTGTTCGTCCTGCTCCAAGTTTGAACACAACTGTCCTTGCCGACAGTGACATGAAAGAAGACAAATTTCTTCACCTCGCCCCACTACCCGCTCGCCTATTTGCATCCATATACGGATACTCAAATTTGCGGAGGATGAAGATACTATATATGATCTTCATCGTCCACAAAATTTGAGCTTTAGGCTTCCAAAATTTGGACGTGAACCGTTCAATTGTATGCCAACTCATCACTCAATCGAGTATGACCAGTGTTCTTATTATATCCCGGGGATGGTCCGGGCAGCTCGCTACTGCGAAAATTGACAAAGTACTCATAATCTTCTTTGATGGAGTTGTGGAATTGTTACATTCACGGGATTCCTCTTCTATTGCATCCTGGTTGTTTGGGCTAACGCGTGTTTTTGTGGGACAGCGTGGGGCGCTGCATAAAAGGTGCCTTGTTCAAGATGTGCTGTAAAGTTTACAGCGTTTGCACTGTAAACAAGGATCACTTTGGAGAAGCTGTGGATCAGTCTAAAGCTTTACAATGCTTTGAATGTTCACCTTCACTTGCAAGAGTGCTAAATCTTGCAAATACCATTTGCAAGATACCTGACTAATTAGGTTCTTCATACAAACGATCTAAGTAGTTAGGAATGCTCGTGCACTGGGAGTTGAAAGGACGCGGCCTCTCCCCCTTTGCTTCACCGTTCGGGTCTTGGTGCTGGCGGATGGCAATGCTCTAGTACCACCCCATTCTCTGTATTCATTTCTGAGCGAGGGGATTTCTATGCATTACGCTTTGAAAATGCGGATACAAATCCAGCTAACAGACAAAATTGATCCACCCAGTGGTCAATTTGTGGCTATGTGAATAAATCTTCGTTCCGTTTCTGGGGGTGGTATCGGGCAGTGGTCTATCCAAAAATGAAATTGACTATCTTGTTAATGGGTTTCTACCAAAGGAGACGACGGGTGGCTGCGCCGGGTGATTCAAAGGCGCAATTTGAACCTGGGGCTTACTCACATCTTCTGCCCCGGAGGGGCCTCGAGTTCCTGTGGAGAGTGACTAGGCAAGTTTGATGGACGGGAGGGAACCTCGGGTATGTGATATTGACGGTTGTTTGTAAGTATTGTCATGGGGGTACATGACGGGGTGGGTACAGGAGATCAGTAAGGCAGAAATAAAACTAACTATCGTGTTAATGGGTTTCTACCAAGGACGATGACGGGTGGGCTGCACCAAAGATTCAAATGGTGTAGTTTAAATATGGGGTTTACTCAACCCCCGTCCCTTGGGATTTCTAGCCACCCCTAATACTGTGGGTCAGTCAAAGTACGAAAATACGAGGTGTTGCCGGCAATAGCGCCCTCGAGTTTGGCAAGCTTTGGCGGGGTGGCGGGGGGCGGCTATTTAGGCAGCTCCTCAGTCCCTCCTTATCTTGTTTTGCACCCAGCCCCCTCGCCCTAAAAAGTGGAGTCCGTGTTAGTTGTGGGATGAAGAGGGAGTTGAGGGAGTGAAGTACATGAGAGGGAGTTGACTCATGGGGAGTCACTCACTAAGTGGCGTTCAAGTGTTAGCAAAGCGAAAGGGCAAGTCTTGTTGTTGCCTGGCTATTCTACATAATGGCCAATGCAACTGGCAGGTTTATTATAATTATTTCACAAGATCACAACGGATTAAGCTGCTTCTGCTCCACTTTCACTTACTTTGCCAATCAACAATCTACAAGGAAGAGATTTCCACTCACAGAATACAAGAGGCCATAGATTTTAAAATATATGGTTACTAGATGGCTACTCGATCAGTACAGATGTGCTAGGGTTTTGTTCACCCATTAGCCACAGGCAGCAAGGGAACCAAGTTAGGATAGGGGGCACAACTCCCTACCCCCTAACACACTCCACACTTGCACTCACACTCCCAAGTTCACCCCCACGAGTCCGCACCCACATAGGCACTGTAGGAATGACATGATATGACACAACACAACGCCCACCAAACCTCAGAACAGCTCGTGCACCAGCGAATTGATAGTCGGCATGTTGCATCACCTAGTCACCCGAATGGTGACTGCATAGCCAGGTTGCATTCATGGCAAAGTTCCCTCGTCGGTGCTTGCCAAGCGTTTGGCGTGCACGTCCACCCACGGCAAGCAAAAACAGAGTGTCCCTCACTGCCACAAACCACCTCTTTTCCTTCCTTAGTGGTCCATTCAAAGGAGCCATCAAATTCCCACTTGCCCCTTCATGCGTGGCTGTCCAGCCCCCAGTACCACCCCACGACCCTTCCGTTCCCTTTTTCATAGTACATTACTCCACCCATCATGCCAAATCCATGCTCATGTGACAATCCGGCTCATCGGACAGCCTCCTTTATTTTTTCCCTGTTTGTTTCGTTAAAGCACTCAGGTTGTTGCTCTTTTTCGGGCTGTTTTACCGTAAGCCTCAGAACCACTAATTATGCCGTAGCCCAAACCATGTTGGTGGGTTCTCCCTTTACTTTGTTTTAGCTGCCACCACCATCAGCAGGTTCCAGCCCACTTCGTTTCCACAACTCTAAGGCATTTCAAGTGCGCTTATACAAAAGCAGGCTTGTGACCAACCCACTAACCATATGTGCCGTCGAGCCGGCCCCACTCGCCTCACCGCTCCGCCTCTCCAGTGGCAACATGGCGCGGATGAAGGCGTCGCCCGCCTCCGTTGCTTCTGCTATGCGGACGGCACAATGTGGCATTTGCCGCCACTCGCGCCTTGCGCGCGGCCCTCTCCGTCAACCGCCGCACCCTTCGCGCGCCTCCTTTGGGCGCTGGAGGGGGCGCCTCGCATACCCGGGGGGCTGCGCCTCACGTCTGTGCGATTGGCATCCAGTCGCTCCCCTGCCGGTCTGCCATACTGCACACCGGTACACTGAATACACTATATACTACCCACCGAAATAAAATACAATAATTCTAGACTACAACACTTTTTTAGTGTTGTGCCTAAGTACAACTTTTGACGAGGTGAACCAGCGCCTTTTTTAGGAGCTGTTTGGCAGTATGCAAGTCCCTTTTTCAGGGACCAAATATGCACCATTTTCAACCAAATATAATACATGGCTTTTCAGCATTGACAAGATCGTGGCCACGCCATGGCCAGACCTCTCCGGAGGGCAGCAGTGAATAATCGACTTGAATCCAGTCGAATGGGGGCGAATTCGATCGACGAAACGGCCAGAATCGCACAGGCCGATCGTCTCACGCCAGTCGCGCACAGGGCCTGAGTCCCTCCATCGAAAGGGATGCTCATTTGGCCTCTCAGGTCCTCTCCTCAGCCGGTGAGGAGGCATGGCTGGCTGCAGCTGCCGTAACCAAAGCGAGTTACAGACCGAGAGAGGCCTGCATTGCTAGCTCGTCGGATTATATACAAGTTACCGTTCATTCTCAGCCACACACACCGCAGAATATGCCTCAGAAGATTCCCTACTATCCCTCTTGTAATGCCTCTTGTTATTCACATCAGAGCTTTTCAACACTTGCAGTCCCATCACCGCGCAGCCCCTATGGGCCGTCCGAATCCAATCAAATCCTCCACCTAGTGTCCAGTCACTCTATATGTTCCATAGTGTACGCATTGGACACTGATTCTCTTTAGATTTTCTCACCTGAAGTTCCCTTGAACTCTAAGGCTATCACACTACCGCTGCTGACCTGGAAGATACCGAATCCATGCCACTCGAGGCACTACAGCTGTGGCAGTGCAGCCGTCGAAGATCTGGCAGGACAGGCATAGATTCCAAGCGTATCTCATCACAAACTAACCTATTTTCAAGGCTACAGCTGATAGCAGTCTCCACTATTCCTAAAATACTTTAACCCCTGTCTCTTTCCAGTAACACCTGGCTTTACAACCCTACAACTCCTCAAAAGCCCATCGGAAACAAAAGTTGTTTCTTAGGGTCCACTTATTTTGTTCTTTCTAGGACCCTAGATTTCCCAAAAATTATCAGAAAAACATAAATTTTATACTATTCAATTGCAAATTGAATTTGCAATCGCTCTGTGTCATCAAAATCTCATAATAATGTCTTTTAACCCATAATGAATCTCTATGCCTGACTGCAATCAGAACCCCACGTGCCAGTTCGCGTACAGTCGCCTAGCATACAGGGCGACATGACAGCGCCCGATTTCTGCCCGATACGCGCACGTATCGCTAATCCCCTGGGGCGCCCCGCTGAGTCAGCGCTCGGCGGTACAGGCGCCCCCCACCACGTCACTCTCCGCACTCGCACCCCCTTGCACCCCCTCCGGCCCGCCGTCGGGCCGGCGCGTTTCCTCGAGGCAGCCTCCGCGAGCAAACCCCCCCAGCAGGGTTGGGCGCAAGGCCCCCCTCCGTGGAATGGCCGGTTTGCTTTTTCTGGAAAGATCACCCCCGTTCCGGAAACGCCTCCGGACCGCCATCGCCATCAGCTCCCGCATCCATCTTCGGGGGGTGCTCTCTCTCGAGCACCCCTCCGTAAGTGTGCTGCCCGGGCAGAAAGGGAACTCTGCCCCTTGCCTCCGGATCCCCCCGGCCACCTCCGAGCAATCCCCTTGGGATTGTCCTCGCCGCGATGCGGCTGCGACCCCCTCCACGGAGTCCCATGGGTTCCCATGGGCTGAACTGCCCGATCAACGGGCATTGCTCCGATCTTTCGACGCAGGGCCCATCGGCAGGTGCCCCTGATCCATTCGGGTTGGTCGCTTGGCACGCGCGTAGCGTCTCAGCCAATCGCTGGGCATGCGGATGGATGGCGTCGGGTGCGGGCCTCACAGGCCATGGTGCTTCCTGGGTGCTTCCCGCACAGTGGGTGAATAGCTGGGCGGGTTTACGTGACAGTTGTCCACCTGTCGGCGTACATCCGGGCCCTGACGGCCCCTGTGGGTTGCCTGTGGCCTCATGGTAGGCTGCTTGAGGAGTACCCCTCCGGTCTGTTTGCAAACTGTCGACCAAGGCCAAACTGGCCTGGAATCCTGGGCCTCACGGGGCACCAGCTTGGTAGTATTCGCGTAACATTTCTTGTGGCATGGCAGCCACCTATTCATATAGATCGGCTCCATTTATTGGTGCCCCGAACAGCATGCTTTTTTCTCAAACCAACATCAACATCAATTCAGGGAATCCAACTTCTTCTCCGAAAACTCCCACAACATCTCACACTCTCACAGCTCCTTTTTCAAGAGCTGTTGGATGACTGTACACATCCCTTTTTCAGGGATTCAGCTATGCACCCATTGTAATCAAGTGCCAAACATGCTTTTTCAGCATGTTTCCTTAAACATATTCTGGACTTCCATTTCTTCCTCAGAAACGAATCTTGCAACTACTCACAATCTTGCAGCTCCTTTTTCAGGAGCAGCACCACTTTTTCAGTGGTAAACACAAACTATTTCTGCCCAAATTTCAAAGGCAACACCACTTTTCCAGTGGCAGCCAGATACACCCATTTCTTTATGGTAAACACAAACCATTACCGCCCAATTTCAAGGGCAACACCACTTTCTCAATGGCGACCATATACAACCACTTTTTCAATAGTATACACCAACCAATGCTGCGCCACTTGCACCATTGGCAGCACCACTTTCACAGTGGCAAGCAAATTCCAGCCTCTTTTTCAGTGGCAAAATACAACTTTCATCAGGTCATAGACACCGAAAGGATGCACAAGCTGGAAAGACACATCAGCTCAGTCCCATGCCAGGGAAAGAGACATCCCAACATGTTCCTTAAGGCTCGTGCCTATAAACTGGTCGACCAGGGGCACAGCCCCACAATTGCGCAACTGCGCGACCCCGCAGCTGGAAAGAGACATCAGCCAGCGGGGCACAATCTCACGCACGCACAGACCAGTCATGAATACTCCAACTGGTCCAAAACTCCTTGTTCAGGAGTTTTTCCTTTTCTTTGTCACTTGTTCAGTGACATTCCCACATTTTTCTCCTCTCTGTCACTTATTCAGCAATATTCATAGCACCATAATGACCTCAGCATCTAGAGCCACCGAGGAGTGGGCAACACACCAACACGACCCTATGCTATGAGGAAAGATACATCCCAACATGTTCCTTGTGACCCAAACATCTGAACAATACGGCCCAGAACACAATTTTGTGACCGGTAAATCAGACTCTACCCATGGCTGGAAAGAGACATCAGCACATGGGATCGAATCTGGACCGAAGTGATGTGATGAAACGGCTGGCAATATAGCCAACACGTGTGCTTCCTCCACAACATTCTTTCAGCTGTGAGTGACTGATGAATAAGCAAACACATACAGCCTTAGCAAGGGATAGTCCACCCTGGAAAGTGCCATCAGGTGTGGGCCCAAGCTTTGGGTCATGCATGGCTTTTTTTCAGCCTTTTTTAGGCCAGCAACCTCTGAGCCTAGGGCGTTTGGCTTTGAGGCTGGACACACGCCCAAACTGGGTAGTATCCTTATTCAGGACACATAACCCCACCAGAAGTTGAGAGCCGTGGTCAATACTGGCGAGGCAGCGTTCATTGAAATGAACTTGCTGCATAGGTTTCGCTCAGTCGTCACCAAGCTCCCCTTGGGGCAAATACTCCTCTCAATTTTCATGACCAGCTTGCCATATTACCAAAAACGCAAGCACTTGACCAATTTCTGTTCTTGTTTTTGCTTTTTTCTTTTTCTAGCCGGTGGTGGCATACTTAGGCTATCCCATACAGTTAGCATGCATGTCACACGTGAGCCCTTCGCCTGCTGAATTATAAGTGACTCACCCAGTGAAACAGTGGTCATTATGCAACTACGCGAACACAAGTTTGATGGAGGGGAGCCTGGGGTATGTGACATTGAAGGTTGTTTGTAAGCACTGTCATAGGGGTACATGACAGGTTGGGTACAGGAGACCGGTAAGGCAGAAATTTAATGACTCTCCTTTCCCACACATACCCCAATCTCACTGAGCAACCCTTACATGGGCTGGGGGGCTGGAAAAAGGCATCGCATTCAAGGTGCAGTACTGCCTCTGTCTCTTCGATGAACCCCTTCGGTGTATTTGCTCTGGGGGGTTCAGTGTATGTTAACTACTTACAGACACAGGTGAAGTATTCTGTGGATCAGTTAGGCAACATTGCGAAGTCATCTTGGCATTGACACAAGGATTGGTGCTTACAACAAGGGGGTCTCACCTTGGGCTCATAATGGCGTCAAGCATACCGAAATCGATGTATCATCTTCCCTAATCTCTCCCTGCCGCCCTGGCCCTTGACCACCTAGAGAGACCGAGGTTTGGTTGACTGTGGGATGAGTGGGGGGCTAAAGTAAAGACTAGCAACTGGCTTAGGGCTGAGTCACACATTTTTGTCTAGGGTCCAAGGTCCAATACTACGATGCAAAAGGGCACACGAAGCAGCAACATAATGATTAGGCTACTAGTGGTGATGGATAGCGAGTGGGTTTGGACATGGGATTAACTATCTCGTTAATAGGCTTCCGCACAGGGCGACAAGGGGCGGGCGCGTTGGCTTCAGTTGGACCGCTGCTGCTTAAGTATGGTTGTTTTTGGTGGCCCCCGGGGTTTCTGTCCCCATGTACCATAGGTCAGTGGTCTGTTCGTCGCGTTCAAGGAGGGCCAAGGCCCCTAGCTCAGGGGTTTTTGGCGCCCTTGGGAGTGACAGGCTTTGGTGGGCGCAAGTGGGGGAGTCTATTTAGGCTCTCCCCTCGGTCCCCACTCTATCTTGTTTCGCTTCGTGCCAAACCTTGGCACAACCTGAGCCCACAAAGTGGGTCGCGACCCCCGGCTACATGCCGAGTTCTTGCTTTTGAACCCCTCCCCTACTGAGCAGTGGTGTTGGGAACAAGCTCGCCGGTTCAACAACCATATTCCGAGCTCTGCTATCGAAGCCTGCTAGCTGCCTGACTTGGGGCTTCTCCTCCAGTCAGTCAACAACCCGGTGGCCCGACCGGTGGGCGCCCGCTCCCCTTACTGGTGTGACGTCCTTGATACTGCTGAGGGGAGCACTGTCACCACCGCTTTGGGCACAAACTCTGGGTACTTCCAGGAGTACGTGGGCTAGGCCTCTCCGGTCTCCTGGCTGTTCGACATGATTGCAACCTTCGTGGAGGTGGCTGCCCATCCGGATCTTTTGGTGTCCGTACAGGAATTCCTTCTCCCCTACCTATACTCATACGTGGAGGTCACTAACGCCCTCCATAATCAGCTCTCCTTGTAGTGTGTAAGGGGCGGAAACCCTTTTTGGCCGGATGGGAAATGGCCCGTTCTCTCCTTTCGAGTCGGGGATAGAGGTGGCCACCCGGATCCGTTAATAGCGGACAGAGGTTAATTTCCGTTAATTTGCCGTTAATTAACGAAAAATAACGAAAAAAGACAAAAAAATAACCAAAAATTAGCGGATTTTTGGATTTTTTGGGGATTTTGGGTTTTAGTCATACTTATAGTTTATGGAATTCGCTATTAGAGAGTATGTTTGTATTTTATTTCAACCTATGCATACTAGATTTTCAACTAGCCGCAGTTGTTGTGATTTTTTGGGTTTTTTTTCGATTTTTTGGGATTTTTTTCGTTTTTTCTGAATTTTTCTCCCTTTTTCTTTAACGAAATTTAACGGACAGCTGATAAAAATTAACGAACCGGATTTAACGGACCGGATGGCACCTTTGAGTGGCCACCTCTAGTCGGGGACCGGTCGAGTATGAATTCGGGCAACAACTTTGATGACAAACTGATTCGGTGTGTCTATATTGGGTGAGCCACCCTAATTCTGGCATACGCACCAAGTTTGTAATTTGAATCTCCCCGTCCTTTGTTCTTCCGTCCCACCGACCCAATGGTCCCCGAGACCCACTCCCACTATGCTGACCAATATGATGGTTCCTCCCCTGTACTTCCTCTTTGTTTACGGTATTCTAAAAACACCCAAGCTACCATTTCTAATAAACTCTATTCCCTTTTAAGTTCTGGCCCTAGTTTCTCTAGTATACAATGGTCCCATGACGCTCCCTATTATACAATGTGCGGTGCCTTTCCTACCAGCGAGTATCTCCTATTATACAATGTTCCCAAACAGCTTATTAAATACAGTGTTCTGTGTCTAACCCTTACATCCTTCCCCCCTAGTAGTGAGCGTCCTGCCAGAGTCTCCCCGTTGGTTCCTAAGTATTAGCAACTATCCACATCTATACCACAACGCTACCCATCGCAGCCTAGTCCCCGCCCCAGGGTAAGTAAGTAAGGGGTGACGACCCCTTTTGGCCGGTTGGGAAATGGCCCGTTTAACCCCGTTCGATTCGGGGACCGGTCTGGTTGGAACTTGCAGTGCAACTTTGATTACAAACTAGTTCGGTATCCCTGTATTTATACCCGCCTTCCCAAGGCATCCCAAGGGGCATGCCAGAAATAGGATGAGTCATCCTATTTCTGGCATACCCGCCAGGTTTTAATTCAAATCTGCCCATTGATACGTAAAGACTGTGGGTGTGGGGTTCCTGCCCTCTTTGAGCCGTGGACCCGCCTCGCTGGGCACCTAGGTCCTTACAGGGACCTAGGCGGGACCACCCCTCCTACTCCCGTATCCTAATACCTAGAATGGTTACCATGGGTTGAGGATAGGTATCTTGGGCAGGGCGTCCCCCACACCAAGGACCCTTAGTAGGGCGTCCCCCACGTCAGGGCGGTGCACGTAACACCCATCCTTTATTCTTCCATTCACCGACCCGTTGGTCCCCAAGGCTCACTGGCTTATATCACTTTGAATCCGTCTTGTTTGGTCCCCAAGAACCACTCCCTATTGTGCTGAGCGTGTTTGGGCAACACGGGGCAATATGCCCACTTACTTTGCATATAAATATAATGTTTTATCCTTACAAGTAAGGGGTGTAAGGGCTAGAAACCCTTTTTGGCTAGACGGGAACTGGCCCGTTCTCTCCGTTCGTGTCGGGGAACGGTCGAGTACAAATTCGGGCAGCAACTTCGACTATAAACTGGTTTGGTGTGTCTATATTTTTACCCGCCTCCCCAAGGCATCGCAAGGGTCATGCCAAAATTGGGTGAGTCACCCTAATTCTAGCATATGCGCCAGGTTTGATATCTGAATCTCTCGTCACACGGTGGTTCCTCCCCGGTACTTCCCCTTTGTTCTCAGTATTCAAGAAACATTCGAGCTGCCATTTGTAATAAGCTCTATTCCCTCTTAAGTAGGGGCCTTGGTTTCTCTAATATACAATGCTCCCGTGAGGCTCTCTATTATACTATGTGTGGTGCCTTTCCTACCAGCGAGTATCTTCTATTATACAATGTTCCCAAACAGCTTATAATACACAATGTTCCATGTCTAACCCTTACACAGCGCATCCATGCCAAGCACAAAGGCTCTGGCTTGAAAGGATTGTGGTGGGCCATTCAGGTAGAGATCCGCCTTGCTGACCATGGCATGCGCTTTGGGACGGCGCTATCAACGGGACCATCGAGCGCATGCGGAAGGAGCTCCTTACTCAAGAATTGAAGTATGCAACCAAGACTACGGTTGCCAAGAAGACTGCCTCCTCCCCATCGACCTCGACCCAATCGATCCGGCCCAAGTCCCACAAGGGCGCACGAGCCCCGGCCGCATCCCCCAAGCCATCCCCGTAAAGGACTTCCCGTACAACCGGGTCTGTAGACGCCTTTCCGTGTGGTGCCGGATCGGCGCCCCCTCTCAGGTTATACAATGGATTCATTCCGGGAACCCCCTCCTTTGGGGACCACGTGGGCCCCCGGCCCCCTTCGTCGAGGTCTCCTATGCGCTCCGGTCGCCGGAGGAGCAGAAAATATGGCTCTCCATCCGCGAGGAGTACCTCGCGTCTGGAGCGATCATCAAGGTGGCGCCGGGCCTAACCTCGCAGACCTCCCGCTGTGACGTGGCTGCTTGGGGTTTAGGCTTATTTGACATTTCTGGAGTGGGAATTACGTAATTGGATAAATCGACCTTTGGGGACGTTATTAGGAGCTTCTTGGTTCCAACGAGCTTTTAAACGCCCGATTCCGTTAAGAAACGGCGAAGATATGGCCTCCTGAAGTCGTAGTACTTAGGGCCAGGGGGTCGGGTGTTAGACGCTTGGAATTAGAGGACAATGGGTCGATCGTAGGTGAACGGTGGACGGTGACGATGTGCCTGGACGCGCACTTGACTTGTCTTGTCTTGATGTGATAGCGATGGACCCGCGATCGGGCATCGCGCATGCGATATGTGCGCGCGCATACTGTGAATCCGTGTAACACCTTTGGCCCACTCTCTGGCTTCCCGCGAGCCAGTGAACCGCCTACTCGCTGCGCCGCCACCTCTCGCCGACAGTAGGCCCCGGGGATCGATCCCTGTCGAGCATTGGGCCCACCGCGCGACCGCCTAAACGACTGCCCCGGAAAAGCCCACCGTCCGAGGTGGAGAGGCCAGCCGACCTCCAACGGCTGTGTTGCAGGGCAGGGCGACCCCAGAGCCTCCGGAAACCAGCGGCTGCCGACGGACCGCAACACCCGCGCCTTTTTGGTGGAGAAGGGGTGCAAGGATGGCGTTATAAATTACCGCCTATGCGCAGACTTGAGACGGGTCAACCGTCACCTTCATAAGGTGGGCCTTCGGTACGAGAAGCTATGCGACTTCAAACACTTACTCAACCGGAATAACTCATTAGTGGGATTCGATATCAAAGACGCCTATCATCACCTGTGTGTGTGTCGGATGGAGGAATGTTTCCTCCAATTTTGGATGGGCGACAAGGTTTTTGCTTGTCGGGCCCTTCCATTTGGTCTCTCATTGGCCCCATTCTTTTTTACTCAATTCATGCTTGTACTGGGCCGTTTCTTGAGGTCCTTGGGCAGCTGCACCAAAGCAGTGCACCATTTCCATTTTGGTCGATTAGAAGGGGATGACTCAATAGCTAATTACTTTCGGATTACACCATGGAACCTCCGGCCATTCTTTTGGCTTATCTTGATGATTTTTTGGTGGCTATGCATAATGCCACCCGTTTGACTCGCTGGTCCGGTTTTGTGAGGGGTGTGTTTACCTCGTTGAGCATTCAATTCAAGGAGCAAAAATGTCAATGGGCTGTGGTTTTACTCAAGAAGCATTTTGGGGTGATTGTGGACACCACCCGTTGTCGGTTCAAAGTCCCCCCGGAGAAGGCAGCCTTGATGGCCACTCAGGCCAAGTCTTAGCACTCCTGTCGATGGGTTGTGGCCTGCGATTTGGCCCGTTTCTGTGGTCTGGCCATTTCCTTACATTTGGCATTCCCCTTGGCTCGCATTTTCTTGCAAAGCCTCTACGTTGTTCTCCGCTCCAAGTGCAATTGGAAGGATCGCCTGATCCACACCTTAAGCCCAGCTGGACTTGGAGGTATGGGTCAACATTCGGCGTTGTGAGGGGCGCCCTCTCAATCCTGGTGCGGTCCCCTTTGCTGGCACCCTGGCAATGGATGCCAGTCTAACCGGTTGGGGGGCTACTTTCTTCCCTCTGCGTGAGTCCTGTCCCCTCCTTGCGAGGGGTTTCTAGGACCGTTCCTAGAAGCACATCAATGTGCATGAGATGCAGGTGGTGGAGCGGGCCATTGGCAGCTTTTTTCCTGAAGTTTCCTGTGGCCTTTTTTCGAGGCTCAAGTTGCCTATCAACAACCATGTAGTCATGTATTGCCTCCGTAGCGTGACTACCCATTCCATGCAGCTCCTCCACCCCCTCCGCCAGCTTCATTAGGTCTGTATGGAATGCCACCTCTTGCTCGACCTGCACTACATTCGGTCGGAGGACAACGTCATACCGGACCGCCTGCCGTGGGTCCGGGTGGCAGACGACTACCAACTGCATCCAGGCATTTTCTGCTAGCTGGCGCAGTGGTTTGGTCGCCAGACATGCGACTGCTTTGCTTCTACGGCAAATACCCTCCGCCCATGGTACAATAGCCTGCACGTGGATGTGGGGAGCACGGGGGCGGATGCCTTTCTCCAGGACTGGACGGGGGACACCAATTGGTGCAAACCCTCGTGGTGCCTTCCTCCCCAACTCGTCTCCTTCCTCACCGCCCGGCCCACCGTGGAGTCCGCCGTCATCACGCCGGATTGGCCGAGCGTGCTTTGGTTCCAGCCGCTCCGGACTCTTGTGGCAAAGGACCTTCTGATTCCCTGCCGTCTGGGGATGTTTCGCCCCGGGGATCCGAGTCTTCCGGGCGATCTTCCCACACCGAAGTGGAACCTTCAGGCATTCCACATCCTTCCTCGGAATCCACTTTAAGCGCCGGCTCCCGGGGCCCCTCTGGGGGGGCTGACCTTTCCCCAGACAAACCATTGCCGGTGGAGGCGATGCTTGCGGACCATCCCCTCTATGGACTAGATGTGGACGGACTTCTCCAGTCGGACTCTGCCTGGATGCGGTCCGATTTTTTTGTCTTTTTACATGGAGTCGACGCGGCGCTCGATGCACACCAAGTTTGCCAAGTTCCAGGCTTTTTGTGCCTTTGCAGAGCTCCAGGCGCTTCCTGCCTGCCCGTCTATAATCTACCGCTACATTTGGTTCCTGTGGGAGGAAGGCCGGGTGGGCGTCCGCAGCCTCCCGCAACACTTGGCCGCCATTTCCATGGTGCACCAGGTGGCCAGGCATCTCCATTTCTCCGCGTTCGCCCGGGTGACCCGCTTGCTCACCTGATCGTGGCGTCACCAATGCCCGGAGCCGGCCTCCTCCCATGCTCCGGTGCTAGCATCCCTGATGCTCCGCATTCTGGACCTCGGCCTTTGCACCGAGGACCTGGGGTTGCTGCGGGTGATGGTCTCCGCCCTTCTCGACTTCTTGTTCTTCAACCAGGCCCAGAGCGGCCACTTCATTATGTTGGATGATGTGCGGGTGGCGGATGGCATCGTCGTCTTCCGGGAGCGCCGGACGGTCCGGCCCGGACCAAGCTGAAGAGCGGCATGGACCCGGCCGTCCACCAACGTTCTTGGCCCTCCCGGGGAGCCCCGAAGATTGTGGATCTCTGGCGTGGTTTTCGGCTCGATGCGCAGGCGATGTGCCCGCCGCGGCGCCCAATCCGGCTGGAATGGCCTCCTCCACCGAATGACGGCGGGTGGTCCGGGGCGCTCGTTCCTTCTGGGTGCGAAGTGTGGGCCCAGTCTTGCGATCAGCCGGGCGCGGGGCGGCAGCGCGTGCAGTGGGTGCGCGACGCCGTTGCGGCCTGCGGGTGCAGCCGCGCGGAGGCGAGTGGTCAGCAAGAGTTACAACTGTCAGGCATCGGGGCCACCCTTTGGCGTGCCCCGCATCATGTGACAATACGGACAACGTCACCATATAGATAATATCTCATCCCCCAGTACGGTTGCGGAGGCGTCCTTAAGTACTGTAACTTCTAGTAGCTATATCTCCACTATTGCTAACCCGAATGACTTGATTCAAGAACCTAGGGGTTCCTAATAAGCTCAACTAAGGAATGAGATAGTTTATTAATGTTCATTGTACTTCCCAGATACTCATAACCAAGGAAACATACTACCCCCTGTGCTTTACAGCACAATCTCCTTCTCCGATGGGGAGCCTTTCGGGATCGTGCCTGGGCGGACGCAGGCAGGTCGCCGACCCATTTCTTCACCCTCCCGGGCAAATGCAACCCATCCTCCCGCAGGGTTTCTATGTGGTTTCGGCACTTCCTGGCCTCCTCGCCGGATCTGCACCCCGGTGCTTTCGATCACCATGGCATGTGCGCGGCTGGGGCGTCGGCCTGTTTCGCTTTGGATGTGCCCAAGCAGTGCATCCGCCATTGGGGCGGCTGGCGTAGTGCGGCAATGTGGTGATACATTGACATGTATCAATCCCGTCAGAGTGGGATTACCGTCTCTTCGGGTGGATGACGATTACCGCCCGTGACTTGCATGACAAGTATGGCCATATCTTCTGCTCCGGAGGAGCTTAGTGTGTCCGAGGGTGATTGGGCACACATGTTGTGGGTATCTCGGGTTGTTTGGGATGAACACTGCTTTCTTTGTAATGTATTGGGCCAGTGTGTGTGTGGACCTGGGTGGGACAAGGAGCCCGGCTCGGCAGAAATGGGATTAACTATCCTATTAATAGGTTTCCGCCCAGGGCGCTGAGGGGCGGGCGCACTCGCTCCAGTTGGACCACTGCTGCTTAAGTATGGTTGTTTTTGGCGGCCCCCGGGGTTTCTGTCCCCCTATACCTTGGGTCAGTGGCCCGTTCGTTGCGTTCAAGGAGGGCCAGGGGTTTTTGGCGCCCTTGGGAGTGACGGGCTTTGGCAGGCGCGAGCGGGGGAGTCTATTTAGGCTCTCCCCTCGGTCCCCACTCCATCTTGTTTCGCTTCCCGCCCGGCCCTCCCTATTAGGGTGATGTTCGCTTGTGATGGGCAAGTGTGGGAGTTAAGTACGAGGGAACGAGGAGTGGTGGGACTGACTCAAGGATGAGTCTTGTATGAGACTGGCTTAACTATTGGCGAAGCGACTGGGAACACAAGTTGTGGGTACCTCGGGTTGTTTGGGACAAACACCGTTGTCTTTGTAATGTACTGGTTCCCTGTGTGTGTGGACCTGGGCGGGACAAGGAGCGGAAATGTTAAGTCTCTGTCGCGCGGGAACACGTCGGTGGGTCAAGGAGACCGCCCAGAAGCCAATCGTGCGTGACATTCGTGTCACAACCAGGGCTCACGATTGACGCCTCACAACGCACGAAGGCAAGCAGAGTCGAGACACGACCCACACACACCCTGTTTTGAGCCCTTCGATTGATTAAATCTATCTTTGACGAGACGCCCATGCAGCCGGGTCGTCATCTCAGTCTTAAAGGTCTGCACAGGTGGCTCTCATCTAAGACGCGTCTTCTTCAGCACACCACAAAGGACTATGATCAGAACGTCGCAACCGCATCGTGAAAACGTCGACAGACAACCGACACAAAGACAGTCACATAGATTCATGATCTCATCGCCACCAAGCACGACTCGTTGGGTCAGGGGAGGACCCATCTCCACACGACCACGCACACACGTGCCTTCGCCCTCCCTCATCTCGGCTTGCGCCCTGGACACCCCAAACAAATGGTACCGGCACCCGGCCCCCCCTCCATCTCGCCTGTGCATGAACAGTCGGAACCCTTCGTCAGCGTGTATCAGGCGATCCGAAATTTTCTTTCACAAGACACCAAGCAAGAGACCATCGCCAATGGCACTAATACTCCGACGAGCACGTCACAAAGCCCGTTCCCCGCAGTTTTTGGCCCGGTCCCGCAGGCCCAGTCATACTATGTTCGCGTCCACACCACGTCCAGCACACGCATCCCAGCCAATCGCTCCGCCTCTCATCTAATGGACGCTGCTTCGAGTTAAGTTCCTAGCACTAGAATGAAATGGTGACGGGTGCCACCCCGACACAAATCAAACAATCTTGCATTCAAAAATTATTGGCGAAGAGACAGTTCGACGCCCAGAACGGGCGCGTGAACTTCGCATGATGGACTTCACAAAACGAGTGCAAACTGCTGCACAGCGACTTGCTGCGCCTTGAAGGTGACTGAGCGCCTTTATATGCACAAAATGTCCAACGCTCAACGTCCCTTGCCAGACCCGTCACCCTTTCACAATCCCGGTCTTCCGCAGCCACCACCCTCAGCCTGGGTGGGGTGGCGACGAGTTCAAAAAAATAGGCCCCCTGCATCCGTGGCTATCGAGCCTCCATCTGGTCCCCGCGTGTGAGATTTGCACGTACCAATGAAAGGCAATGTCGTATGAACAGTCTTCCAAAATACAAGATGCTCATGCCTTCCCCCCTCTGTTTTTTTGTTTCTTTTTCACTTTTTTTTGCGAGGAGCCCCACAATCAAAGGAAACCTGATCCTAGCACAGTTATCTCCAAGCAGTTCTCAAGTAATCGCCGACCGTGTCAAAACCCGCCTCCCAAAGCCATGGCCAGTGGCTCTGCTCTCCGAAATGAGGCGCCACCTTGAAATCACCCTGGCGCCCACGTGGAACGACGACAAAACAAAATCCCAAGGACCTCTGACCTTTCGAGAGGTCCAATCCCAAGACCAACTCACAAATCCCCTTAACCCCCAACATGCCGCTACAGTAAAAATATCGGCACAGTTTCCATACGACTTCTCACCCTCTCAGCCAAGTGTAATCTACTGTTGTGTTCAGTCACAGTCAGCTAACCCAGGAAGAGGCCCCACCATTGGGCTTCGCTTATATATTCAAGGACGCCCGGGAGAACTCCACTGTGGTCTTAAGAGAACAATGAAATCACAGCAGTCCAAAGAAGCACGTGACATGAACACCTGAGATCACACTGCGTCATCGGAAGACTCTTTATTGCTATCATTACCAGAAGCCGGGGAAGTTGCTGTCTGGATCTTTCTAAGCTGGACAGACAAACGCACACGCTCTGCAGCAGTCGTCAGATTGTATATCAACTTGTTGAGTTCCTCAGGAGACATACCATCCAACAGGTAGCCTTGCAGCCTGCAACGCAAGCACAGGCGCATTTTTCAAAGTGTGAAATCTTGCCAACTGAAATCTGCCATCTGAAATACCGCTACCTTTCCGGCTTCCTGCAGCCACCTCAAGGCACAAGGGCCCTTTGCAGCCTGACAAGCAGCAACAGGGCCACAGATTTCAAAGGCAGCGGCACAAACGCAAAACAGTGTGCAGAAGAGAAGGGCGTCGCAAAATCGGCAGTTCGACGCTCAGTGGCGAAGCTAGCAGTGCAGTCTGCATACAAGCTTAGCACTGTGTACACCGCAAAATGCACCGCACAGCCAACCTGTTGTTTTGGAGCTCGAGGTGTGCATGCTCTGCCTTGATCTGCTCGTTCTCTTGAGACAGACCCTTCAGCTGCCTAGCAACCTCGCGTCCCATCATCTGGATCCTCTCCTGCTCCTCTCGCTGACTGGCAAGCTGCTGATCTTTGCGCACAAGCTCCTCCATAGCAGTGTGGACCTGGTGCTCCAGTGCAACCAGACGCGCCTGCACATCGTCCTCCATCGTGTTCTCGTAGGAACCAGACCACCTGCTTGGAACAGCAGTCCTACATCTTGAGGAATTGCACTTGCTAGAATTGCCCATTAAGGGGAGTCTGCTGGGCGACAAGAAGATAAAAAAGGCATGCTCTGGGGCGCTGTTTTCATTTACACTAGTTGGTTCACCAACCAGGTACCAATTGCAGTGTGGCAAAGCAGCGGCAGGCATTACAGCATTCACAGTCGGCCTTTTCTAATATGGCTCACTTCAGCAGGCACTTGGACAAAACATGTTGGAAGTGCACCAGTGGTTACCACAGCAACAATTGCTGGGCTATTCTGCAGAAAATGCAATGATGTTTGATACTTGACACTGTTATGTTGCAATTTCTCATCCCCAAAATAGCCTCAAACACACAAGGGGCACCATGATCTGAATCAAATGCACAGCAGTCTATCACTTGCCTTGCGGGTGACACTTCAGAGCTTGCACACACAGTTGTGCTGCAAGTCGACGCCAAGGCAGCATCGACGCCAGAGGAAGCCATGGGGCTGCCAGATTGGGCCTCTTCCGAAGGGCCAAACACTTGAGCAGCTGGGGCACCTGCCCTCCTGGCAAGTGGCTCAGGCTGCTCTTGGCCCATGCCCTCACTGTAGAGGTAGTCGCGCTCCTTCTTAACACGCTTCAGCTGGACCTTCAGCTTCACAACCTCATCAAGGAGGCGCCTGTTCTCACCCCGCACTCCAGAGAGGGTGTCCTGGAGCACCTCACGATCAGCTTGGAGCACCTGATGAACAGCAAGCAGATGCCTCAAGATGTGTCTCTTTTGCTCTGTATTGCTAGCTGTAGCATGATTGCAGAATCAATGCAAATAGCAAAAGATGAACTCTCAAGTTCTCCATGTTTGACATTTCGGACACATGTTGTCAGGTTAACAACCTGTGTTGCTTGCATGATGAAAAAATTTGGTGCATTGATACCAAAACGAGAGTCAACTTCATTTTTCTGTTTGATTTTCTGGGTGACTAAACAATAATAATTTGAATTCAAAAATGCGAGCGTATTTATAACCAAAATGCATACAAATACTCCACACCTAAAGTGGTCCAGCTAGCCCCAAATAAAGTACCAGCTCCAGGGGGGCCTGGTAGAAAGACCCAGAAACCCGTTGCGAGTACAACAAGCCACCCATTCATAAAGAACATTGTAAATCCTTCCCCTGGTTTCAGGTCGACAAGCGTTGGGCACTTTGCATGATCAGCTAACCAGCTATGACTACAGTGAATCACTGGCAAGGACTGATATTGAATGAAATTCTGTGGTGTATCTCTGTCACGCTGTCAGTTTGTCGTGCTATTCTGTGATGTTATTGTCCATTATTCATGCAGTGTTGAAAACAATCCACCTGCAAATTCCTGAATACGGAAATGAACAACTCACCGACATCTCCAGCTCCCCATCGGAAGTTTGGCTCGACCCTGTGTTCAGCGCTTGTCCGGACCTTGCTGAAGACCTGAGCATGGCCTTGATCTCATCCAGCCTCCTCTGATTTGCGGCCATCTCTTCAGCCATGAGGTTGACCCGCTCATGAAGCTGCCGGTTTTCTCTGCGGATAAGCTCCTCTACCCCTCTGTCCATGAGCACGTAGTTGGAGTCGCACCCAAAAGTTGACGTGGAGTCCCGAGTGAACAGGCGAGAATCCAGCTGCGACGCACCTGTGCCCAGGGACAACAGCTTGTCAGCAATGCTTGGAAAACAAACATCCTGTGAGTGTGATTTACCGTTGATCTGCTGTCTTCGTTGTTCTCTAACTCTGTGACATAGCTTGGTACAGGTGCTGCACAGCAGGACCTGAGAATCCAACACAGCCTTTAGCAGTTCTCTACCAAGTGTGGCTCATGAAATGGTATGCAAATCCTATCAGGGCACAACACGCTGCTAACATCAGCAAGCATGCCGCAGTAGTGGTGGCTGCATACTGTGCCCCATTGCACTCATCCAGCGATGCGAAAGGCGGCATAGCAGGGCACAATCCGAGCAAGCCGAGTGGGCACTGTACCTGTGCTGAGGCAGGTCTCGCTGGGGTTGTCACCCACCCTTGAAAAGTCTGACGTGAGCAGTCTGTACTGTGGGTTCAGGGTCGCCTGCATAGGTTCACAATGAATATTAGGATGGTACCACTGTAATCTGCTGACATACAATTCAGGTGCAACAGGTTCCATTAAAGGTGACAGAGAATCAACACAAGAAGCAACAGATCAAAATGCGATCGAGTTTCCATTTTCACACCACCTCGCTATGAAACGGCAGCAAAATTTTCACAACAGAAGCATGGAGGCTTGCGGCCCAGGCTGTGGCTCCTATTATGACGATGCTTCAAATAAGTGCAGAAAAAGCACCACGGCTGGACCATGGTCTTCCATGGGAGGGAACAATGCGTGCTACTCATGTCCACAGTACCCGTCTGCGTCAAACACAATGAAGCAACCAAAGGGTGGCAGATCAGTAGCTCACGTCAAAACTCCTCGACCTCAGGTGGCTCGGCTTGAAGGGTCCAAGTGACAAGCCTTCCTGTGGAGCGCTGGAGTGCAGGATCAGCCTCGTGAGCCGATTGATGCGGGCCTCCAGTGCTGCCTTGTCCTCATCCCTCTTTAGACGAGCACGAAGCTCCTCTTCAAGACGTTCCCTGCATGAGCCCACCACATCAATGGTCAATTAAACAAGAAAGGATTTGAGTGTGCATCCTTACTTCAACAAATGACAATATGGTCGGTCACAACAGATCAACTCGTTAAGACGCACTCAACATGAATTGCGCAGGCTCGATCATTAGATAACATCCATGCATGTGCGCTTTATCACTCTGACAGCCAACAATATGGTCATTCTCAACAGCTGCATTTTCTCAGACACAATCAACAGGGCACTTTTGAGACATGCTTGATCGGGTGGCAGCACTCACCGAAGTGTGTACAGCTGCTCCTCCATGTCCTTGTTAATATTCGAGACAGTGGCATCCATTGGAGTTGCTTCCCCTACGAAGCAAAATGGGTAAACAAATTTACAAAATAGCCTCAAAAATACAATACCAACTAAAATTAGCAGAAGAACAACAGACTAATACAGTTCAAGTACTTCTACTAGAACATCAGCCTTGCAAACAGGAAATCCGTTGTAAGGCAAAGAACCTGTTTGCATGCACATATCCACTGCAAGGAACAGCAGGATCGCCACAACAAAACCAAAGCAATGTATTGCAAACTGGTACTGCTGAGAATGCTCACTCTGCATTGTCAGGACTTCCAGTTGGCGCTTGAGGTCCGCAATCTCAAGTTGGTAGCGCCTGATCAGCGACTTGTCATCCATGATCTCATTCCTGGATGTCTTGACCTGGATCTGTTGCCAACACACTTGCCCACTGTCACAATGGCTGTCCTCTTGCATATACAACTGTGTCTCTGGGAGAGCAACCCACATGCAGGAACCTGAGCAGAGAAGCTGCCAAATAATGAACATTCCACAAAGTACCTCTATCCAACAGACTCTGCACAGTTGCAACTTTGATCCACAAGGTAACACACAGCACAGCAGCCATCTTGGGCCAGTCAAAGCTCTGAGATTGCCCACCGGTACAGGACAAGCAGTGCACAATGAGGTACCTTCTTTGCCCTGGATGCAAACTTGAGGGTGTTGTGCGTCTCCTCAGCCTGCGTTGATGCAGGGGTCACAGTGCAGACGATGGCCACCTTGGCTCCGCTCCCTGTCAAGGAGGGCTGGAGCAGGCGGGTGAGCTTGCTGTCTCTGAAGGGTACATGTGCTGCACGGCTTTCGCTCATCTTATGGATGACTGTGCCGAGGGTGAGAAGAGACTTATTGATGTAGCTGCCTTCCATACGCTTTCCCCTGGCCTTGGAGGACTGAAAGGCATCAACACAGAGTGGAATGAGAACACATGAGCAGCCAATGTGGCCAGCTGACAACACCCATGCCTACCAGGAGGCGCGATAAAATGGTCCACATGCTGGCAACAGCAGCCCATTGGAACCATGCAAAAAGCAGATGAATGGCTCCCATGTCCAACATCTCAGGCCATGGTATCAGTAATACCTTGGCTTTCTGCAACATCTTCCGGAAGCTGAACCCGGCCCCTGACCTGATCTCGACACGGTCGGTGGCCTGCACAGCAAAGAAATGCACCAGTTTATGAGCCATTCCAGGACCAGCCACATTATTCCTGGCACTGTGCATAGTTTTGATTGCTAATTCCCCTGCACTCCATTGTGTCTGCTGCATGTTCGCAGTGACTGACCATGCACAACACTGTTGGCTACAAACACCACCAACAGATTACACTATGGATGATACCACAAAAGCATTGCAGTCACTACTCCACAGCCTCCTCAGACAATTTGTGCATCTGCCGCACGCCGTAATCAGCTTGTCAATTTCTGCCACACCTTTGCAGATTCTGAACCTGCAAGGTCGATCAGGTTCAAATACGACATCGTCCTCGCATGGTCCTCCCTGGGTCCCCGAGGAGCTCGAGGTTGCGGCACAGGCCCGTCCCCTATCATATCGTCCACATCCTCAGGAGCATCATCCTCGGAGTCTTGGTCAAGTTTGTCGCTGACCTCTATGCAGAAACGGCACAAGATGTGACTCCTGCTGCTGCCCTCGTTGAAGGTGGTGCTGGCAACCTGGCCATAGCAAATGCAGAACAGCGTTTTTAGTGCTGATCGGCACGTTTGGTCACGGCAGAACCAAAACTGAAGGAATTATCCTTCCCTAAGGACAGCCACACATGTGTTCAGGTCACGTTGTCTTTGTCAGTTGTTTCTCAAAGTCGCCTAAACATGTTCCTGTCCAGCTCATCTACAATTATGTGTTACATGCAGGTAACCGTTTTCAAAGCAAAATTCGAAGAATGCTGTTTTCTTCAACAACCTGACGTTTATGTTCTTGGCTGCTTGACAACAACGTGTCGCAAATCCAGAAGGGACCCGTTCTCAACTCCTCAATAAAACAATCGACTATTCCACCATTGCTAAACAAAAACACTGACTATTCCGCAGGGCACCAAAGCACCCTCCAACAGCTAAGCTATCAGCCACTTCTGTTCAGATGGCAGCGACGTGCTTGCTCACGCAGGACTCCCCGTTGCCCACAATTAACCCTTTTGAGCAGCACGGCGCATTTGCTCAGTGTCGATGGCCGTTCGCTTGCTCATTCCACACCCCTTGCTTCACTGTCTGCTTCACAAAGCGCATTCGACGGTCCCACCTTGCGGTTGGCCTCGCCGATAGCGATCAGCGACAGGGCGTGTTCCACAGAGAGCACCACCTCCTCCTTGAGCCCATCCACGTGGATGCCCCTGGTGCTGTTGGTCCGGATCTTCAGGTTCGTCCTGGTCGGGTCCAACAGGTCGTTGAGCACCTGCACATGGCAGGCAAGCCCTCCACTCAGCACGAACCCAACGCACGGGGGAGTCGCCAAACGGGGACCGCCGCAGGAAAGGACGGCGTCAATCTGCGCGTCTGCCGCTCCAACCACCAGTGGCCAAAAGACGGGGAGCCCGGCACACCCAGCTGTGGGGCAGGTGCCATGAAGCTGGCTGACGACTGCGGGATGACGACTGGGTGTCTCCGCGCTCGCCGAGCCGCCAGGAGCTGCCGCGCACCCGCATGCCCCTCCCCGGGGGCCGCCACCCACCTCGTTGTAAATCTCCATCATGGAGAGCCTGAGGAGGAACTCCTTGGACGGCATGTTCTCGATCATGTCGAAGACCTGCGCCACGGCCTGCGGCACGATGCCCGGCTCGTCGGCGTCGCCCATCATCGTGTGCGTCTTGCCGCTGCTGGTGACGCCGTACGCGAAGATCGTCCCGTTGATGCCGCTCATCGCCTTGCGCACGACCTCCTCCGCCACCCCCTGGTATACCTCCGCGTTCCCCACGCCCCCCCTGAAAACCTGGTCGTACTTATACTTGGGTTTAAAATTGCCCCTGGACAGCGGTCCCACCGTGTTGTCGTCGTCCACGTCCCACACCGCGACGTCCCCTCGTAACCTCTCCTTCTTACTGCGCCGAACCCCACACACGCGGACCGTCAGCGAGTCCGGAGCGCGTTCCGCCCAGTCCCGCGCGCACCGCCCACGCGCCCTCACAAATCCTCCGCCACGCCCTCGCAAATCCTTCGAGAGCACCCAGACTTGTCCTTGCGCAGCCCTGTGCCCTTGCACAGCGCTCGCCGAACCAGAACAAATCGACACCAACACCATCAACACCAAAGCCACCAGCACCAAAGCGACCGATCGCACAACACGTTCTCGCGGCGCCGTGCCCCCAAAGCGGCGCAACGGCGAATCAATCCGCCGCCGTGGACGACCCATCGATCCCCCGGACCCCAAGGTTCTGGCGATGCAACCCGCCAGGACGACGTTTCTGGCCCCCTGGCCTCTGACCGACGCGATCCACGGCTCGGCACTAAATCCATTCATCCCTCCGGCCCTCGCGGCGCAGCCAGCTCTCCCTTGTCCCCCGCGCTGGCCCGCGTGGCCGCCGATCGCCAAGCCCGCCGGCGGCCATTGCATGCCAACTTCTCCATCAGGTCCCAAAAGCCAAGGCGGGCGATGACGAATGCGATCGCGTCGCGCTCGCGCGGGGGGGTCGGGCTGGCGCGGCGCGGCGGCTAAGGGCCGTCGAGGGGCGCCCTTGGCCGCCGGAGGCGCCGCGAGGGGCGTTGCGGGCCGAAACCCTGGTCGGCGTCGGTAGGGCTTTTTTGACTCCGAGGGGCACCCAACCGACATGCGATGGCCCGGACGCTTTAGCGGGCCGCAAAGACGCGCCGGGGTGAATTTGTTGAGGCCCGATCGGGTGAAGCCACAGGGGAGAGGGTGTTGATCCGGCGCTTGGCCGGGATCGAGGATTTCTGGGCGGAGGGCGAGTTCGGCCGGCGCGACGATACAGAGCGATACAGCGAGACGGTCGCGGAGACGGCGGGCCCGGCGGGCAGCGGGGGCGCCGCGCCGATCCGCGGCGGCCCGCGGGGCGGCGCGCCCCGCGCGACCGCGTGTGGCGCGCCCTAAGGGCGGAACCTCAAGAGCCTCCTGACTGGAGTTGACTAACGACGTCGCATGGGCGGGCACGGGGACACAATGGGCGGATTTGCGAGCGAATGGCGGGCGCCGTGCGCGCAGCAGGGGGGGCGGAGGGCGGCTGGGGAGCGACGCGCGACTGGGGGATCGCCCGCCGCGCCGCCCGGCCGCCCGCCAGCCTGAATCCCGGCCCAGCGCCCTCAAAAGGGGCGTGCTGTGAACAGCTCACCTTAGGGGACGGAACCGAATGGCCACCGTCACTGCGTCCTTGCCTCTCGAGCGATTACCCGAATCATGTCCCTGGCCCGCCTGGGCTTGGCGCGCCTGGAACGGCGCATGCGCCGGCCTCCCCGACCTGCCACTCTGAGGGCCCCCAACAGATCGTGAGCTACCAAGGCCACCGGGCGGGCTCAGCGGCTCCTCCATCGACGGCCGCCGGAAAATTGCCCGGCGGGAATCGCCGCCGGAAGGCCCGGCGGCATCCCTGGAGCGTCCCCGCGCGTCGGCCATCATCTTTCTGCGGGGCTCTCTGACCGAGATGTGTTGGTGCCTGCGTGCTGCGCTCGAGCGGCCCCGGGGCACCTCGTGATCGAGTGCAGCGCCGGACGCCTGGCGGCACCGCGCGCTGGGCACGATTCACGGGGACCCGGGCGCTCGGGCCGGCGGGCGGGGGGCCTGCGCAGCGCCGGGGAAGACGAACTGCTGGATCGAGGTTCCCAAAAGAGCAGCGGGCGGAATCCGCGCCCTACTTATGAAGCAAAACCTGGCTCAGCCCCGCCAGAGACCCCCCAGCGTTGGTGACTGAATGCGCCCACGCCAAGGTGGATGCCGTGGGTTCGGTTGTACCCACCGCCGGCTTCGTACTAGTGGCCTCCCCCCGACGGACCCACGTGTCCAGGCCCCCCCGGCCCCCCCCGGCGCTGTCATCATTGGACGCTCCCTGATGGATTCCCGCAGCCAAACGAGCGGCCCTACCCACGCCTGGGCGCAGCCCCGCCAGTCGGCGCAGATCGCCTTGGATTCACCAAG
Source organism: Ostreobium quekettii (assembly GCA_905146915.1). Taxonomy (NCBI): domain Eukaryota; kingdom Viridiplantae; phylum Chlorophyta; class Ulvophyceae; order Bryopsidales; family Ostreobiaceae; genus Ostreobium; species Ostreobium quekettii. The sequence goes on along the minus strand of CAJHUC010000375.1, from coordinate 23,753 downwards.
GGGCTGTCAATCCAAGGGGCCTCGATCTTGCTGCGGTCCCCCAGGCCCGCCACGCCGAGGGAAACCCCAGCGATGGGGTGGCCAAGCGTCAGCGGCGCCACCCCACGCCCCCCCTCACCCCGCCCATGACGTCCCGGGCGTGACTCATCGCGACTGGGCGGTACAGTACGCCAGTACGACGGCCGTCACGTGGCCGGGGCCGGGGCCTCGGGCGGTGTTGGCCCTTGGGCGCTCGCGCGCCTGGGAAGGGGCCTTGGCGATTGGCGTCACGGTTGGGCCGGGGGCCTTGGAGGGCCCGGCGGCCCTCCGATGGCCTGGCTCCCGACATGGCGGGCTCTTGGAGCCCTCGTGCGTGGGCGTGGGGCGGGCGGGGGGCGGCGCAGCGTCGATACCACGACATGTTGCGGACATGGGGGCAAAGTCAGCGGGAGGGGCCGCGGGCCGCCCCCTGACGAATGCGACCCGCGCAGTTCGAATTAGTCGCTCTTTTCCACGGGGCTTCGTTCGGAACTTCGCTTGGCGGCGTGGCCTCGCGTTTGCCCGGGGGCGGGTCTGGGGGCCCGGGAGGCAACAAATGGGGGGGGGGGCATCCTGAGAGTGGGGCGCCCCGAGGGCCACATGCCCGGGTGCTTCCCGCGCTCGGGCCGGGCGACCGGAAGGCTTCCAGACGACTGCGCCCCGGCTTCCACCCGGGTTGGTCAGCCCGAGCACGATTCCTGGGGCTTCTTGACAGCTAGGGCTCGGTTTCAGGGCGACGAGCGCATTCGTACAAGGGCACGTGCTTCGCACAATTGCGTGTGGGTGGCTTCAAGACGACTGCGCGCCGGCTGCTTCCTGGGCTTAGTCAGCCTGAGCGCGATGCGTGCTGCTTCTCTATGGTAAGATTTCGGTATCTGGGCGGTGGGCAGGCCAATTCGCACGCGCACACGCACTTAGCACAGCTGCGTCCGATTGCTTCGGGATGACTACACTCTGGCTTCCTCATGTCCCAGTCAGCCCGAGCGCGATGTGTGTTGCTTCTGGACAGCAAGGGCTCGGCTTCCGTGCTGTGACTCCAGCTTGTGAGGGTGCGCGCTGCGCACAACTGTGCCTGGACGGCTTCAAAACGACTGCCTGCTGGCTCCTCCCTGGCCTGGTGAGCCCGAGCGCGATGTGCATGGTTTCTGAACAGCTAGAGCTTGGCTTCCCTGGGGCGATGGCTTCCAGACGGCAATCAGCTGGCTTCCTGTTGGCCTGGTCAGCCCAGTCACGCCGTGTGTGATTTCTGGACAGCTAGACTTCGGTTTCTGCGTGGTGTGGTGAACCAGCCCGTGCACACGTTTCGCACAACTTCAGCCAGGACGAGCCGATGATGTGTGAGTCACAGGCTTTCGACTAGCTGGTTGTGGGGAAGCGAGAAGCTACCTGTGTAGCTCTGTAGCTGTGCAGAAGCTAGGACCCAGGCGAGTCAGCTTGCGCGGTTGGAATACGGTCGCTGCACAAGACTCGAGCGTTTGTCTGGACGCGCCATTGCGCTTCTGACGTCGGCGGCATTGCGACATTAAGTGTCGCCGCTTCCAAACTGTGTTTCTGGACGCATTGCTCACGCGGGCTGAGGGAACTTTGAGTCAAAGTTGTCATTCAGATGCCTACGCAGTGTCGCAATGTCCCAAAATTGTACTGAAGTTAGTGGCAAGAAACGGCAATCGGATCGAAATGTGCTTCATCGACATTGATCGGCCCTTCCTGTCGGCTACAGTCTGCGCACTCCCCGATTGCACTGAAGCCAACCTATCGCAGTTGCCTTGCTGTGGCGGCAATTGATTGCTGGGAGGTGCCCCAAACTGTCCTTTGAAAGCGCAGACAGCTGCCACAAGAGACATCCTGACAAATTCAGTTGCTGAGTTTCTGTGTCGAGTGGACTCAGAAAGATTCAAGGGACGCAAATTTTCTCGCTGTTGGCGCAAAAGAGGTGCTCGTGCACGTAAATTTTCGCCCACAAAAATTCTCGTACACTCGGCGGTGCGCAAAAATATGATATCCCGCGAAGGTACGATCCATTCCGCGTCCAAAATCGAGGGACGGCGTGGCGCCGGATGATGCCTGGATCATTCGATGATGATAGCTGAGCGATGATTCATGACAGGACACGAGTCTTGTCCTCGACATCCGGTTAGCGAGACCAACAGCGCCGCAATCTGCTCCCGTCCCCCACCTGGCGCAGTTCACTTGTAACAGGCAGGACAAAATACACGGTTTTAGGATCGCGTACCGTGTAACGCAATTGACAATCGTGTGTAAACCGTGTTGAATCGTGTTGAGTCGTGTACTTATCGTATAAAAATGGAACCAAACCCTTTAGCAAAGACTGAGTGGTTGTACATGACTTTTACACGTTTTGACACGGTTTTGCGCGATTTTTACACGGTTCGAAATCGCGTGTTTTGGCCAATTCTTGCTTGCGACTTTTCTGACAATACACCAGCCCATGCGCCAACCGCACTTGTGATTCGCTGCGTCGGTGGCCTCTGAACCCGGCCGCCAACCTTAAAGTCGCTGTTCCTTGGGGCTCCACCAAATCGCGGCCAGACCATGGCCACCGCCGTGAGCAACTTGCTGGTCGACGTTTCTGCTTTTACAACACTGTGAAGGGCTGGCAGTTCGCGATCGCTGTTGCAGGCCGACGGGCCGCGCGTTGCCCCAGCGTCAAAGCTCTCGTGGGAGAACTGGCGCCGACCAAGGTCCTTTGCTATATGCTACTTGTATTGTTTCACTTTCAATTTTCCAAGATACCTTGCCAACATTTCCGGAGGGCTTGGAAATTTCCTCACGCAGTGAAGGTCGCATGGCGAAAAGTTTTGAAGGCAAAAAGACTTTGGCGCGGCTGTTGATGCGTGGAGCACAAGATGTCTTGGCGTGGTGCAAGCTTCTCTGATTCTACATTGATCGTGAATGCAGATCCACAACATGTACGTTGAACATCGCATTTGCAGTATAACACTTGATTTGTGCCTTGAGCCACATCATGCTCGATTAAACGCTGGGACAGCGTGACGAAGGTTTGGATTCCTCTGTTGCACACGGACTCAACCGTCCATCCGCCTATTCGATTGTTGCCCTCGTTTTTTTGTGTGAACCGAATCGGTACATCGATTCGATATGCATCCAGTCTATGTACAGGACCATTCAAAATCGCAGCTATTTGCCAAATGCTCAACGCGACGTCGAATGCTGCCTCTAGCGCCTATCGATAATTTTGGATTCGAGCATGTTTTTATCAATGAGTCAGATTGATCTTTGCATTATCCAAGACGGCTGCACAAATTCCCGTTTCACAAAGTTTCAGACAGCGTTGGCACTTCGCCGATTGATGTCAAATGGCGCACTACGGCTGATAAACCGTGCAGGATGGGATTTACCAGCCCCTGTCATTACATCCAGTTTGATTTCAATTGCTTCCATGCTTTGACACAAGCGGCAGCTCCGGGAATTCGATTGCCGACTCCCACTGCAAGGGAAACACTGTGGAAGGCAGAGACCCGCAAGCGCTTTTGGCCCGTCGACAACACAACGCGACACCTTCCGCGGCGGCAGCTCCCAGATTGGCGACTTGCGTGATTGTCCAATTCTGTGACGTCACCAACGCCCGGCCAGACGGCAGCTTCCCGCACTGTACCGCTCGACGCCCAAGGTACTGCAGCAGTACATGTTTGCGTTCGGCTGTACGACAGCTGTACCGCCGATTGCAGTGGGTACCGGCCCGGCCCGTGGGAGGCCCGAACGAGGAGGGCGCGCCCGACGTGGGCGGGACGCAGACCCGGGCTCTTGGAGACCTCTCGGGCCCTCAGCACTGTTTTAGAAGCCGTGGGCTAAATTCGCTCCGCGGGGTGCACAAACGGCGTTTGAGCAAAGCCTGGCGCGGATGTCAGCCAAACCGATCCGAAAGGGACAGGTGCGCGGCGGGAGACGTTCGAGAGGCTGCGGAAGCCGTGGGTGGGGCTCAGGCGCGAGAATTGATCCTTGCGGATTTGCGGAGAACGGTCCAACGCGGTGTGGGCTTGTCATGGGTACGTCTGCGTTCGCGCCGTGGGGGCTGCAACACGGCGTTGAAGCGATCAGGCTATAGGCTGGGCATCCCTCGTCTCGCTCAGTATCGAAGCTGCACTCCATCTGGGGATTGTGCTTTTGAAGTCTCCACCAGATCTTGGGAGGCCGTCGGCCCCCCTAGAGCAATGGCTCGCTCACCGACGGCCGGACAGCGCATGCTCACCCCAGTGGGGTGGAGAGGCTCGAGGCAGAGAGTTCGAAGCCGATGGACGGCAGGGCGCAGCGAGGGCTTGCGGCGTGGCGGAACGGGGATTGGGCGCGGAGGCGAAGAGTGGCGTCAGGTGAGTGGTGAGGGGTGAATGCACCCATGGGTCCGTTCCAGGGGGCCGTCGCTGGCCAGTGATGGCCCCCAGTCAGGCCCAGGTTCCAACAAGGGGCCCAGGGATGACGTGATGGGACGACGTGGCGCTTTGGGCACGGCGCCAGAAACGAAATCTGGCAGCGCGGCGGAGGGTTTCTGGCGTCCGGAACTGCCGGCGAACTGCCACATACCTCGAAGACTCGCCTTCAGGCCAATACCATGCACGGGTGTACTGTACTTGTGGCGCTGCAGTTTGCGTTTGCCTCATGATGGCTTCGTTCCAACGCGGGACTACCGTATTGCATCGGACTACGGCATTTCGGAGAGGTGCTACGGTATTCCGGAGAGGTGCCGCGTTGTTTCGGAGAGGTAATACGGAATTCCTGAGATGTACTGCAGTACTCCCAAGAGGGTCTCAGATGGCCTGCCCTCCTGTCACACGGTGTGGAACAAGCAGGGTGTGTGTGGCTCAGGTGAATTTGAGCACGAAACTGTGAAATTTGATTCATCAAAGGTGAGAAAAGATGTCAGAGCCTTGTGTGGAGCAGAGACGTCGCCAGAAGTCGATCGACCGCAGATGCAGTGCGTGCTGTGGAAGGGATGTTTCGGCTGGACGCATGACTGATGACCGGAATTGAACCCACAAAGGCCCGATCGAGTGAGTGTCGCATCTGTGCGGACATCTTCACCCCTTGGCAAAAAAACAGCAGCCAACGGATGCCACGCCAGAAACTGCCATTGAAGCTACGAGGCGATGTCAAGAGGTGAAATCCTAAAGAGAGCACCGAGCATTCCAGAACAACTGGCACTCCTCTCTTGGGCAACATTTCCCTCTGCCAGATTCGGCATATGAGATAGCTGCTGCATTTTCTCAGAAAGCAAGTGTGCTAACCAAGGGCGCTTCATTATCTCACGCAGGCCCAGCCCAGTTCACGGAAATTCACGCAAAGATGACAGCACGGGGTCAAGATGATATCGTATCGGCAGGACCCAGCCGTTTCATAACGTCCATTTCATTTTCCGGCACCAGACCATCCTCGATGTACGTCAGTTGATACTCCGGCTTTCTCAGAGTGTGTGGGCCACGTTTAACGAGCTGCTGCCATTTCTGCCCCAACCTGATACACACACAACAGGTGCCGTGTCAAACTCCACTTTGTCATAACGTGTTTAATCACTGCCGCCCCTGTCATGTGATGCGGGGGGTCTTTCACAAACGCAAGTGTCGGGTTGGCTCTTCCTGTTTAGGCTGCATTCATTCATATACTGTTGGCGACACATTGTTTGCACGGTGTGTGCCAACTGCGTTCGGGCTCGGGCTCTGTGCCACCGCCAAAGTTTGCATCCAGGGGAGGATGGCGATGTGATGGACTCCAGGCGTCTCGCATCACATTCTGTTCGCTCTGTTACACCTGCTCATACCAGCGGCCCTAAGCATAGTTTCTGGCCTTCCGAGCCCTCTTCGCTGTGTGCTGTTCCAGTTACGCTCGGAGACGTCTGCACGATGCTGTGGTGTGTACAAAACTGGCAACAATATGCCTGCTTATGAGAGGCGCTTCCACTTCACGGAATATTTTCTTTCTGATAGGATTGGCATCGCCTACAGTGCTACAGAAGAGCAACTAAGCACCAGCTGCCATCCAGGGCCAAATCGCCTCCTGTGGGACCCATGCAGCCCATTGCTTCGGCCTGGCTGCGATCTCTGCATAGAGCATAAGCGTCCAATGCGCTGACCAACGCGCTATTCACATTTCTGCATACTCTTGCCCCTGTGCTATGCCTCATGTCCTCTGTGCTGTGCCAACCATGGTTACTAACCTTCAGGGCACTCAACCTCACGTACACTTGGCGCCTGCAGAGGAGGCTATTTCTGTTTTGTCAATTTGCATCAGCACTGCAGGACTGCTGATACTAGGCCATGAGATTGTGATTGCAGCCTGAAGCCATAGGAAAGTTCAGGCCAACACTCACGTCAACGCTTCCTCCAGAGTTGAGTCGGGAATGCCAGGGTCCAGAATAAGCAAGTTGTGGTAGATGCCTCCATTTGCCTTCTTGTAGCGTTCTATCCCCACCACTGTGCGGGAATGGCCCTCGTGCTGGAAGTACAGTGGCAGCCGCGCTGTGTGCACAACACCTCGCCCTGTGTGTCAACACACCACAGCAGGGCATTAGGAGGGCAAGGGGTGTTGGTTTGACCGGATGTGCGAAAACATTCGTTTCTTGTGTGACCTGCAGTGCACGCTTGTGTGCGCAACATTTCGTCCAAACGTTGCGGACATCCTGGGCTGTGGAAAGAATTAGAAGAATGTAACACAACAAGGCACAATTATAGTGGCATATAACTTCTCAGGAATCCATCCTGCACCACATTGAGCAAACTGACACATATATGTATTGCCGACGTCATATGTGGAAAAGTATTAGCACTTTGCTAGGTAGAAGTGAGAGGAAGGGTGTGCAATGGTAGCAGAGCAGATACGTAGCCCAAGCTCAAAGTGCTGTCGATCACATTTGTACTCGCGTGACAATGCACCAAGTAGGGAACGACCGGCATGTGCACACACAGACGTCGCTTGCTCCCCGTTCATCAATTTGTTCGTTCACTGCTGCTGTGCAGCACCTACAAACGTCTAACAACTCAGACGCCTGTAACACTACTATCCTATTTAAGGTAGCAAAGAATGGAAAAGAAAATGCAATCAAATGCACAAATAAAACGAAATTGGGAAATGGCAGGCCCACTGGAGACCAAGAACTGGCGCACTGCCTGTGGCGCAGACCATTTATCTCTTTCCCGGCACCCAGGTGTGCAATGCGCTGTTGGCTGAATGTTGAAAATGGCAATAGCGACACAAGAGGTACGGTACTGTTGTGGCGGAGCTTTCTGGACCCAATTTTCGCCGTATAGCATGGAAAAATCTTCCCAGCGCACAGAATTTGCAGTCACCGCCGACCGCAAGAACAAAAGGTACAGGGAAAGAAGTAGCACCATAGATAAAACTACAAAACAATCAACTACAAAACCGCAATCAATCAGATCAGCGAAATGTGGTTGGCACCACTTGAACAAACGCTCTGCATCTGTACTCAGTGCACAATCCCAACACCAGGGTACCCACCTTGCTCCGGAAACCCAGAGCTGAAATAGTTCCATATCCACTCAATCAGACGCCTGTGTCTGTTCTCATTCTCCAGGTCCTGATCCCCTTCCGGCACCATCACCCTCACATACCGCCCCCCCCAAGTCGTCTGGGAAAAATCCACACATCTGCTGCACATGTCCACTTGAGGATTCTTCTTCTTGCTCCTGTACCGCACCCCCAAGATGTTCTCCACCTCACACATGGAACACTTCACTCCAAGGTGGATCGGAGCAGTTCCATGGGACTCAAAGGGCCCGGCATGTTGGGCCCTTGGATCCCTGATGCAGTGGTCGCACAGGTCGTAGTCTGGAACCGCAAGGCTTGTGTGGCGAATGCCTTCGATGGGTCGGCGCTTGCACAGGTCGCATGCAATCGAATGGTGCAGGGAGCCCAAGTGCTGGGGCCTGAAGATGTTGTGGGCAGAGTGAGTTCCTGAGGGGCAGCAAGTGACAGAATGAGGAATGGTGAGGAGGAAAGATTCCTAACCCGCTCTTGGGCTGTGGCAGGAGGCTGCCCTGTGCTGATGAGCCATTTGATAAGACAGGTCATAAATGATGAAATGGGGTGTGCATGGGATTCAACGACTTGAAAGAAGAGGCCCACAAGATCAAAGCCCAGACGTCCTTGATGAGCACACAGCGGGGGATGCAATGCCAGCAAGTGGTGGGGGGGAAACGATGGTAAACACACCTACAAAATCGATGAACTGTGCCCTGATCCGAAAGACCCTCAACAGTGAGATCACCTCCGTCGTTCCTATCCATCGCAGGCTCTGCTGCACAGAACCTCCAAACTGAGCACAGCCCTCAACATCAAAGCCTGCGTGCCATGCAGCTTCAAGCCAAGCTTGCAATGAGCCTGCACAACCAGGGGTTGAGGAATAAGACATTGGCCTCACATCTGCGCAGAGGCACGAGCACTAGCTGCCTTGGTTCTCCACCTGGTTAGCATGCAGGCTCTGGGAAGGTGGGCAAGTCAACCAATGGCGACAAGCTAAGGCAGCAACTGTCCAATGCCTTATTCCTGAATAAAATGACAAATCGCCTTCTCTTGCCAAATTGAGGGGCAATTTGCGGTCAAAAGCATTGCCAAAAGCCACCATAACTGCGATACACTTGCCAAGAATGGAGGCTGGCAGTCACAACAGCTTTCTGAGGAGCTTTGGCAGCATGGAGGAATCAAATGGAACTGGAAAGGCCAAAAACTTCACCGAGTGATACACAAGGTGTTGAATGGTCATGACAGCATCTTTGTTAAAATTGCAATGCTGATTCCCATAATGCAACAGACAGATCGACTTTGTGAACCCGGGTCCCAAGATGCAAGAGTCACCATAAGACACTCCGAGAATGCAATAGTTGCTGCAGCAAGTAGCACACAGTGACAAAGCTGATCATTTCTCTGCCCAACAGAGGAGTTCTTGAGTGGAGGGAGCTGATATGCGAATTGGAATAATCAACAAAGAAAATGCAACAGTAAAATGGAGGATGGCAACATGAATACACATCTTTAGGGACAATTGGTGGCTGCGGAATGTAGCCTTCCCTCCAAGATCCTCCCATCCCAACCTGCTACCTCAGTCCAACTTGGGCCATTTGTCCACAAGAAATTTCCTTCCTCAATTTCAAACGTTTTGTATTGCATCGTGCACTGCAGAGCAAAGGCTTCGTCTCCTTCTAGCCGTCAAAGTGTTCCGCTCACCTATGTCGGGAACATATCCACACCCTCCAAAGAGACTCTCCCGCCACTCCGTGCTCCTCATCAACATGGCTGACACAAGCATCTGCGCATTGCGCCAACCGCAACCCCAGCCTCGGTCTATCATCCTTGCTGAAAAGTGCTGGACAGGAGCTGGCATACACAACATAGGAACTATGAGCTGGGATGAAAAGGAAGCGTCACTTCAGGGCAGCCTGCCAGCAGCACAGTGCAAGTGGCAGATATGGTCATTCACCATCACAGCAATGCTCTCCCCAGTCCCACAGCACCACATGAAATAGCCAATCTCCTCAAACTGGACACATAGAGCATGGTCGGTGTAAAATGACATGAAGTGTGGCATCGCTGCCACACCTCCCACTTTGTGCTTCCTATATTCGAAATTCCAGTGCATTACTGTCCAGCAAGATGCACACATCCAGCAGTAGTTCAGACATAACTATACTCAGCTGCCCGCACAGAGTTTCAGTGGTCTGGCGTGTGGACCTTTGCAGCCTTGCTGTCAAGAAGAAGTTTGTTCTCAAATTGAGACGACTGGCTTCCCAGGTCACGCACAACGCCCAAGTAGTTTCTGGCATGGTTTGCCTTGAACAGACCAGCAGATGCTCAGCATACAGCCGTACATATTTTGCCTATAGCTGTTCCATTATGGATTCCAGGCACCAGAGAATTCAGTGTGTACTGGTGCACAAAGCCTGGGACCAGTCATATTGCTGCGTGCGCATGTGGCTAGGGAAACTTTGCTTCCAGTGTAAGAGTCTCAGCAAAGCCCCCAGCAGTGACTTATCCATGGCTTCTGTTCATGAACATGCAACGATTGTGGCACAATGCGATTCGCAGCTCAAGTAACGTTTCTGTCCTGGCAATCCAGACATGCAACTCTGGTGCTCAGCAGATATTATCATGTACACCACACTGCCACTTGAATGCAAACCACAACCAGACGCCCTCACGAAACTGGCTTGCTGCAAGGGCTGCTGCTTGCAATGCCCAGGACTAGCAAAGCACCCGCTCCAAAGAAAATGCGATTGGTGTTCTGTGCAGCGCACAGGCTGCACTTTGCAACTTGCTTGCTACCTGACAAGAAGCAACGACTGGGCAGTTTTTGGGCCATAAGGCACCTGGACAGCAAGTCGATGGTGTTGGCACTCTGCCTGAAGTTCCCGTCCCGCCTCTGGCACTTGATCAGTTCCTCTGGAACGATGGGAAGCGGGTCGGTCGCTCTGCAGAGGCACAGGTCAGGCACACACATGCGTCATGGAGTGAAGCTGCATTAAGCACACTGTCTTGGCTAGTGATTTCAGCTCTTTGCTGACTGTCGAATGCCAGTCCAATGTCTTTTTGTAGTTCGTGTGCACCTGTGTGTCACACCATTTGGCCATCTGAATGGCTTACAGCTTGCATCAAGACCTCACAGCATTCCTGTTCCATCCAATGCAACCTAGCACATTTTCACAGCGCTGAGCATGGATTCAGCGCACCATTGCCACGTAACAGTTTCAGGCAAGCTGCTTGGGGAGCACTCCGTCGTTCACTGCTAAAGAAACAAATCAAGAACCACAAGCAGCAACGGCTTCAAAACAGCAGACGTCTCACCTCATTGCCCCCTCCCTCACAGGGCAATTACGCACACGGTGGCCCTCCTCTCCACAGAAAAAGCAGCGCACACCACCCTGGTCGACAGAGAAATCGGACTCACACAGCTGGTGGGGCCCAGAAACAATCAACGAACTTTTCACGAGACAGTCTAGCGCATCCACTAGATGACATCAGATAACTAGACGTACCTCCATCACTGCAGTAGTGCACTCCTGGTGCATATTGTTTCCATGTGTTCCGTGTTTTCCTTCTAAGCGTTATTCCCACGTTGCCTCTAAGGATACATTCCTCTGGTAAGCGTTCCAAGGTCTTTGTGGACCGCTTGAAGCCCTGAAACTGCCATATGATCTGGGTCCTCAGAGACGCACTGCATGGTCAACGTGCCGTTCGTCGTGCTGGATGCCAGGTTGTAGTCATTTGCTTTGCTTTCTTTTCCATCCAGTGAACCCAGGAACCAGTTCACAGGAGTCAGGCATCCAAGATGACTTTGCAGATTGAGTTTCATGACAAGGGCACAAGGTTTCTATTTTGCTATGTTGACATAGAAAGAGCAGAATGTTGCAAGAGTCAGATTCCATCAGCCCTTTTCCACAACATCCAATTGTTCCAAGTGTCTTTCAGCATTCGGTGTACCCTATGCCCCAAAGCAAACACACTAGTGAGACAATGATTTCAGGAGCAAAGTATAGTAGGAGCACTGCATTCTCCTCCCACTTCGCTTGCCCTTTCACCACTTACACATGGGTTCCATGTGCATTGCATGTGCTGTATCCTAGTGACACCAAGTGCAATGTTTTTATTGGATACATGTACTCAAAACAGTCAGTACGTACAGCTCCCGCACATCGCAACAGACAGGAACATCTTCTCATCATCAAATTCATGAGGAGGGGACAGCTGGCCCTTCAGGTCAAGTCAGCATTTTGTACTCTATTAAATTTCAATAAGCAAATCGGCACCTCCCTAACAGTTGGACCAGTGGCATGCAGTGTCCAGCCATACCTGACGTTCCCTGTTAGCAGGCCCACTGCTGCTCCCTCCATTGCGCTGACCAGACTGCTGGTGCCTCTGTCGTTCTGCATCTTGGAGCCTGGGCTGCCAAGCACAGGCAGATGCAACAATGAGTAAAAATGGAGCTCCTTTTGGCTGTGATTTCCCTGTTTCGACCGCATCCAAAGGCGGAAGAAAAATTGGCAACAGAAACAGAATGGGCATCCCTGCCCCAGCAAAGGGTACTTGAGGCTCAGTTGCTTGCTGTACACCTGATGCAGGAGCTTTGAAGTGGAACAGGGCCAATGCACAGCTTGCGCCGTGGGGCAGCAATGTACAGATTTTGAAGTCCCAACACTGCTCGAATGCTGGACAGCAGCGCATCACCCAAAAAAGGGTGTTGGGTGCCCAGAAAGAACGAGGACAGGGGGTAGTGGTGGGGATCGGCGGTTCCCGGGTTAAGAGACTGTATCCGACCACCGAAGGAAGGCGCTCTCAGGTCAAGTTCCATCCAAAGCATGGGACGTGCTTCCGCAGCGGCCCCCCCTCCTCGCACCACACCCGCGATGGATTGATCGACACATTGTTGATTGGCCCACCGGGCCCGCAGAAGCACCTGTGCGCCGCCTCGTGGCTGTCCAGCTCCGAGATGTCGACGCGCTGCCCGCACCCCAGCGGGCAAATCACCGATTCCTCGCGCGCGGGCGTCGAGGACGACGCCCCTGCCGCGCCGGTGCCGCCATCGACTTCGTCGAAATGGGCGTTGACGTGGATGGCGAGGGAGCCCAGGTCGATGTTCTGGCCGCACACGGGGCACGGCTGCGCGGCCAGAACGAGCTCCACGTCGTCGTGCGAGTCCATACCGCAGGGTGCCACCCGCTGCTGTCCTTGCGCCTTGCTGCGGCCCAGGCAGGGTTGCTTGGGACGCAAGTTGTGCTGGGACTGGGGTGGGGGCACTGTACGGGGTTTTTGTTGTTTTTTTGGGATTGTGGTGCCACGTTTGGCAGGAACGTGGAGGTACGAAATTAGTCGCTCTGTCGTGTCCGTGAAGATGCCTTCTTGCTTCGAACGCCCTGAAACCCTAAACCACTGACCCACCAACCGGTGTTGGCCTTGCCAGGGGAAGAACAAGGGATCCTCACGGAAAAGATGTGGGGGCTAATACATTCTCGAACATGAAGTTGCCGCTTCCCAATACTTGGCCAGCGAGCGGGTTTAAAGCACGCCATACATACAGGTTATTTTGGGTTGTAACTTCACTGCGCGCAGGCTGAGGTGTCCGAGTGGTTAAGGAGGTGGACTTGAAATCCACTGGGCTCGCCCGCGCAGGTTCGAATCCTGTCCTCAGCGCTCCATGGTCCCGCTCGCTTTTTTCCCTCCGGCACCCCTTTCCCGCATTCCGCTGTTCCAGGGGCATTCGCCCCGTGTCCTTGATGCCATTCACCGGGCTGCCATATTTTCGCTCAAACACGGGCCTGCGGGCCCGTCCGACGAGGACCCTGGACGCCCCCATAGTCGATTGGAAGGGGAAGCATCTTCAAAAGACGCTAATGCGCTGTACCTCGCTCCTCGGACAGATAGAAAACGAAGCAGCCGTTCCTGTGAGGGAACGGCACCTGCCACGGCGTCTCCCTGTCGTGCGCTTCTGCCAGTCCGTCCTGGTATCACCTCAAGGGGCTCAAGTATCTGGCCCTGTCCTGCTGCAGACATCCCCAAGGGAGGGCCGTCCGACCGCGCGTGGCCATCGGCAAGCACCGCACGGCTGACCACCCGACAAGCAAGCTCATCAACGTCTTGCCAGGTACTCCCCTGGCATCGTGACGGCATGAAATTAGTCGCTCTGTCTTTTTCGTGTGCATCCCATCTTGTTTCGGACAACCTAAACCACTGACCCACTGACCGGCGTTGGCCTTGTCAGCGGAAGAAGATGGGATCCGCGCCGCAGAGGCAGAGAGACTACTACATTCTCGCATCGCGACGGTGCTGATGCTGCACCCGTTCTCGCGTCCATTCTTTGCCAATGGAACGTTCCCATCCCCACGAAAGAAGCTTCTTGTCGTTCCGACAAAAGCATGGACGTGACGAACCGCAGCATCGGTCGCGTCCCGCAGATCGATCAGCGGCCGCAGCGCACAGTCCACGGTCATGAGCCTGTATGCCTTGTGCGTGCGGGCGAGAAGTGGCTTAAGCGGCACGCCAGCAACGGGAGCTGCGGGAAGGGAACAGACGTTGCGTTTGCTCGATGTGTTAGCCGGCGCGAATATACGCGCGAGCCTGGCGGCGTCGGAGGGGCATGAAATCAGTCCCCCTGTTTTTCTGTGATTGTCGGTTCTTTTTTCGGCACCCTAAAGCTAAATCACTGACCCACTGACCCACTGACCCGCGTCGGCCTTGTCAGCAGAAGAAGGGGTCGTCGAGAAAAAGAAGTGGGGACTATCAATGCGTCAAATAAAATTATCGGTCGGTGGGGTCTCCGCGGTGCAAATGAGGGCGTTCGTGGGAGGCTTACGGCCGATGGCTGCACGCCAACTCCCACCATCTGCCAAGCTCTGCAGGCCCCTGTTAGATTCCTCCCAGTCGTGCGAGTCAGGCGGTCTGCACGAAATTGGAGTTTTCTCGATGTCACGTGTCAATCTTTCGTCAATCGCCCGGATTGATGGAAGGCTGAGCCCGATGTATTCCCTCTTTCATCTACCACACCCACGTTTCATTCCGCTCTCCTCACTTTCACTGTGCAGTGAAAAGGGTGAACTTCCTGCGATTTCGTTGTGGGGTGCATTTTCTGATAGTCGAGAAACAACGACACCAAGCGAGACAATCTATTCCAGAATTTTCAAGGCGATTGTGTCCTTTATGCCACTTGGCTCCTGAAGACGAGATCCATTTTCTCTTCCACTGCAAAGCCTATGACAACATCCGTGGAAGCCACCCTCGTATTTTTCGACGTCACAATGCGAAAGTACTGTTTGCTTCAGTTCCAGCTCGCCAACTCGCGAAGACACTTCGTTTGATGTGTCACCATCGATTGTCGCTTCTAGGCATCGGGAGTTCATAGAATCGTAGATTTAGTTTGTGTTTCACATTAGATTTCAACAATCCGATCACCGACTCTGCTTTGCTCAGGCAACATAGGAAGTTGACGGCTACCTCATTGCCTTGTTCTGTGAAAACAATACTGATGATGACGAAAAGGGTGAACGCCGCATCTCCTAACGGAAGCAGTTGTTGTTCCATCACTGCACAGCACCTCTGGCACATTCGGACGACCGGGAGCCGGAACTGCACGTGGGCGCTGCACCGCTCATGTCCATGGCCGTAAAGCGCGCCATGCTCGCCATCGATGCCAATCGCTGTCGCGTCCTTTGAGATCGTCGGCAAACTGGCGACGTCTTGAGGTCTGACTTCAGCAGAGACGGAGCTGTTTTCGCGTTGCATTCATTGGATCAACACACCCAATACAAATGTACGCGTCCATGCCTTCGTTCACGTCCGTCGTGACATGAACGAAGGCACATGCTCATGTCAAATGACATGACGCCACACAGGGGAAGCGCCACCGAAGCCCCTCTCGATAAGCGTCATCAATGACGATTGATGCCAAGTAGTGCAGGGGAGGTTCACGACCGTGCACTCCTGACAGCTTGTAAGGTGACCGGCCAAGAGGCCGCCGCCACACACAAGTGAGAAACAGGGCCACCGCCACAAGGCGCACCCTGACCGCAGTGCGTCTGAGCCTTGAACTCGCGTCCGCTTTACATGGAGACATGTCCCACTTTGCTGCGATGCCACCCACGATCAGCCCACGTTATTGCCCACGGGTGTCTCTGGACGTCCCGACCGATTCGCGCCCTTCGCTTGTGGAGAAGCCGCCAACGAAAAACCCACCACACGCCTTGATGTCGGCGACGCTCCGTCCACAGCCGAGGCAAGGGACGCCAGACCGCGGCCCAAAGCCACAATGGCGAGCCGCGCTCGGCGTCAAGAACGCGACAGAGCGCACAGCACAACCCTCAAAAACCCGGCGGTTGACAAAGGAAAGAAAAGCCTGCCTCGAATTGCCTAACAAACAATCCCCATGGAAACGTGACAGGCGCCACACCTCAACCTCGCCCCCAAACAGGGGTGCACACCAACCCTCCTTGCAGAGACCACTGAATGCTAAGAAAAAAACAGGACTTGCGTAGAAGTTGCATGACAAGCGTCCATCCCATTTCGGCGGCACTTATTATCACCAATGGGCCTGGACGCGTCGACAAACTCTTCCAGATCCGCCCACCCACCCCCTACCCGGCTTTTCCCGCCCCAAAGAAGAATCTAGGCTCATTTTCAACTGATTCCTTTCTGTCAGTTAACGACACCACAGCCCCTCTGCCCCTCAGCAACACCAGCCGTGCTTTAGACCCTTAATACTCACGTTGCCTGCCCCAAGACATATGCCCACGTGCAAAGCGGCGGACTGGTGACCTAACCAAACCACCCAGTTCTTGGCATCCACAGACAGGCGTGTGGAACCATCACACCAGCTGCATGCAGGCCATGAATTTTAGAAAGCCAGTCAGGACGCACCCGGCTCGGCGTGGCAGCCTCTCCGTTTCACGAGTGCTGCCCAACCATCGAGGTAGACACCACCCGGGGCGAGCGAGGCCACCAGAAGGGTAACGCGCCAGTCAACAGGGACAAGGCGCCTACCCCCCCACCGCCCGCCCGCGACGTCTGACAATTTCGAAGGAAAAGAAAGCGCAGATTCTGTTGGTCGATGCCGGCATGCGCGGAAACACTTCTACCCCAGGGGACCTCTGGGGCTGTGCTTCTTTCGCTCTTTTCCAGTCCCACTGCGGGCCGCTGCTCGACCTCTGCATCATGCAGTGTTTCGTCGAATCAACTGTCACTATCCAAAACTGCTGTGAGCACCCATCGAACACTCGCGTTAGCCGCGATCTGACACCCCACGCACAGCCCATAGTCCCCAACTATGCACAGTGCACCCTTGCATGGCATCGTGTGCCTCGCAATATCCCAGGTCCTGCTCCCTGAGGACCGTGCCCATTGGCTAACTAGAAAAATTATCTCAAGGGGATTCCAT
This sequence comes from Ostreobium quekettii, assembly GCA_905146915.1. NCBI lineage: Eukaryota > Viridiplantae > Chlorophyta > Ulvophyceae > Bryopsidales > Ostreobiaceae > Ostreobium > Ostreobium quekettii. The sequence continues at coordinate 6,832 of CAJHUC010000375.1, read as the reverse complement.
CTGGTAACCGGCCGCGCCCAGGCTTCAAGCGCGTGCCAAACTTCGAAGAATCCCAGCCTCCATGATCCTGACAAGCCAGCCTGATTCTCGTACCATTTTATTGTTGCCGATGATCGAGCTCTGTCCACTTCAGTGATGAGTTCCGAGCAAGCAAGCACTGCGCACGTGCATCGGCCATGAACTTGTGTGAAAGGACTCCCAGAGCTGCGCCTGGGAGGTGAGCGGCTGGCCAAAATCCAACCCTCCACCCTGGACCCGCCGCCAACGGCCACACCAGGGAGAAAGGCCACACAGTCCTGATGCCACAGCGGAGACCTCTCCTAAGCCCGGTAAGAATGATTCGACAGAAATTCCTGAAACTACTCCGTCCCGACCACCGAAAGAAACTGCCGCTACTGTTTTCACATCAATTCTCCTCGTTTCCATCCTCAAACTTGACGCACGAAATGGGCGGAGAGCCCGCCGCGGGACCCGCCCTGCGCTCTGAGACGATGTGGTGCCCCTCCCTTGGCTCAATTTGCATTAACCAGAACGGCCTGCCCCCCACCCATTTGCCCAACCCACTCCCTGTGCACGCAGGCGTTCCAAACGTAGTGATCGAACCCGCCCCTCTAGCAACCACAATCTGGGAGGGACATGGACACTGGGCACCCTCTCCTGCTCCTCCCTCACTTCGAGCAGCTTCCCCGCCGGGAAGCCCAATCAGATTCTGGCAACGGGCTCTTCACAAGCCCTTTGGGACGAGCTCCACAGGATCTCGAAGACTGCTTTGGGCACATGGGCAGAGCTTCCTGGGGAACAGAAGGCGCAGCGACTTCAGCCGTCCCGCACTGCGTGCATGCGTTCCTTTTCGGAAACATGGGCGTAGCCCAGGTAACCAAGTGTTCATTATTCCCTACTTGCTGCGCCCTCTGATCTGAATATGGCACCGTGACAAGTTGGAGGCTGGCAAGGCCAGGCATCTGCCAACACGTCGGACAGCCCTACAGAGAGCCGCCCTCAGGTAGGCTCCATATCAGCATCTTTGAATTGCAGTGAAGACTTGTTTCAAACAAGCACATAACAACCGCTCACTTCCTCTTGGGGTCTACATCGCTGGCAGGTGGAGACAGAAACAACATCAAAAGCCGAAGCAGCACATCGCATCAGAAGTACTGCTAGTTAACGCTAAGGCAGCAGTACAGAAACAAAGAAATCTACCACTCGAACAATCCTTATAGTTTGCATCAACGCACATGGGAACTCGCCACAGGCGGTTAAGGCCAATAGCACACCCACCTTCCTTCCTCCTTTGATCCATCAGCAGCAGCTGCAGCTCCCACAAGTCGGCGGCACGCTGATTCGCCTCCATCGCTGCCCCCACCAGGTCTTGCAGCTTTTCGACATCTGCCACAAACTGCAGCTGGAGCGCGCAGGAAGCGACGCGTTGATCGAGGAGCTTGATCTGCGCGTCCACCTCCATCAGGAGGTCGTCGATGCGCAGGGAGGTCGGGGTGCTGCCCCAGCTGTCCGACATGACGATTTTCTTTTTGTTTTTGATGAGGGGAAAGGTGGGGGACGTCCCTCTTGACGACCTGCGCCGGCCCGACCCCTGTTTACTGAGGCTCTGGCTCCTCAGCCTGCGAATTGCAGCAACGTTGGAATGTCAGCTTGTGCGCATTGCCCACCGCATCCCCGCCCTATCGCGCTCGTTCCCACAACAGGGCCCCCCCCTGTGCCAGTGCCAGCGGTCGGCTGCATCAAAACGCTGCGTTGCTGGCGGTTGAGCGCTTTCGGCACAGCGTTTCCAGCGTTTCGGACTCTTTTTGCAGCTCCATCGTCACACACGACGTCAGCCTCCCATCTTGCCCGAGCAAAGCAACGCCCACGACCGGTCCATCGAAGTCCGACGTACAACACAAACAAAATAACAAAAGCGCTACATACAGCGCCCCAACCCCCGCGAGTGACGAACGGCGGCCCAGCCGTTGCAACAAGCAGCTGACGTCCGCCTGGTTGCCTTGTTCTGTGAAAAATGACGACGTCGATGATGATGATCAACGGCGGCCTGATACGTAAGGCCCCCTCACAGGCGATGATCGGCGGGCCCCTTCCCCCAGACGCGTAAGACTGCTCGGCGATTGACGGGGTTCCCTCTAAGCTCGCCCAAATCGAAACGTAATCGCGCGGGGGAACGCCAGCCCCACGCCGCGATACGCCACCGCAAAGTTCTCGCACAGCGCGTGGCCCCGCCCTCCGCTACGGGGCCAGCACGCGCGGCCAAAAGCGCACGGGGCCCCGTACCGCACCCCTGTGCGCCCCTCCCCTCCTCAACTTACGGCCTCAGTACGGACTCATGCCCACGACGTACGACCGCGCCAGCTCCCCCCACCAAGCCAGGCTTACCAAACCGCGGCGCCACAAGACAGCTGGCCGCACTCAGGGCGGGGGGCAGGCCCAGGCGTCCGTACAACGCTCCCGAGATCCGCCCCATGCCATCGATCAATCAAACGGGTCGGCAGTGGAGGTGCGGCGCGGCCGCACGGCGGATGCGATCGCGCATCTCACCGCGCCGCGCCCCTGGCCTCACCAGCAAGCCCTTCAGGTGCGGGCGCAGCGCGAAAACGACCCACCCACCCCCAAACCCTTTCCGCGGACCAGCTACTGGCCACACCGGGCCACACCGGCGACCACCGGGGGTCAACCTGGACCGCCTGGCTTCCCGGGAGCGGGCTGCTGGGCGGGGAGAGGCAGGCGGGGAGAAGCGGGGCGACGCCCGTCGATCCGGATCCGAGCCTGGCGGGGCGGCGGGCGGCCTCGCGGCGGCGGCCCGGATGCCGCCGGCCGTGCCCGGCCGCAGGCCGCCCGCCCGGCGCGGGGAGGGGCGATCGGCCCGCTGTCGACGGAGCGTGTCGGTGTCGGCGCGCCAGCCATTCCTTACGGGACAACTCATCATCGGGTCAGGCCTCCGCCCCGCCCGGCGCCGACCCTCGGGTCAGCATCCCGGAGCCTCCCGCGCACCCCTGCTCCCACCGATGCCTTCCAACCCCCGCCAATCGCCCGGTCCGCGCACATCAGGCCCGCCCCCGAAAAGTCGTATATCCGTCGGGCGGCTCCAACTGCCCCAGAACATCCCTCCCTCCCTCCAGCCCTCCACGCCCGCCCCCTCTTTTCCCCGTTCCCGAGGCCAAGCTGGCGCCCGCCGCCGCCCTCTTTGACCCACATGCCCGCAATCTCCCCACAGGATCGCCGTGCCTACCCCGCACCACTCTACACACTCCCCCCTGCCCCGGCAGACCCCGCGACACGCACGCTCAATGCCACCAGGAAAAGCCACCAGCCGCTTACGGAACCCCGAGCAAATGCCCACAGCCGCACGGGCCCAAGTCCCAAGGCGCCACATGGGCTCGTTCCCTCGCACCGGCGCCGCAGGGACGTCGCGGCGGTCGCCGCTCGGCGCCAACTGCCCGCCCACCTGTGTCTCCCGGCCGGTGGGATCGGCGCTTCCGGTCAGGCCGGGGGGGGGAGACGAATGTCCCAACCGCGGCTGGCGCAGCGTCGGCCTGCGTCGTCGCCCCGCGTCGTCAGGCGCGCGGCCCTCTGAACGGGGCGCTCTCCCTCACTCCCAAGGTATCTACGCTTCGGCGAAAGCACGCCCCCAGTCATCCCACCCCGCTTCTTAATACCTGGGATGTGGGGAGGTGGGGCCCGATTAGTCACGTTACCTCGACACCCCGTCCCGTCGAGGCTGGGGCCTTTCGGGCGCGGATTTCTGGCGCCCCTGCGTGCCGTGCAGCGGCCGGGGGAATTGACGTGCCAGCGCCCCCCCAAGCCAGCATCGGTATCGGTACCGGCCCCTCGGTTCTCGCGATTGTTCCGATAAGTACGCGTGATTGACAGGCCCAAAACGGGGCCAGAACCCCTATTGTACAGAGACGCGCATCGCCGTTCGGCGAGCCCGCAGTTGGGCCCGCCCTCCAAAGGGGCGCCCCCGCCTCTTTCGGCGCGTTCACTGGCCAGGGCGAGCTGCGTGATGGCCCGCGTGGGTGGTTCCAAGGGGCCCCTGGCGCGGTGGGTGGCCGTGCCGTGCAGCCGTGTGCGGGTGTGAGCGGACGGTGTCGGCGCCCCTTTACCGTTCCGGACCGAGGGAGGGGTGGCCAGTCGGGCCGTCTAAGTATAACGGATTTGGGTGGGGGCGACGCGAGCAGTGACGCTATCACCTTGGCGGACGGGTGCCTTTCTCCCGGTTCTGTTTTATCACGACACAAGGCCGACGATATGTTGCGGCCGTACGTGCACGATGTGCCAGCCTGACGCGGAAGCCGCACATCATCCGCACCCGTACCACTCCTCATCCAGCCCGCCGTTCACTCTTGAGGGAGGACGCCCTTCGGTGGTCGCGTGGCGCGAAAAAGGGTGGAAGTGCAAGCCGCGGACACCCTTTTCGACGCTGGCGGTACAAATCCGGTGCAATATAGTCGCGGTAAAGTACTGTACTGCCAATACATGTTGTAGGACAGGCGTCAGGAGTGGCGTGCCCCCGCCTGAAGTACATCACCCATTTTGCGCCGGCGCCTTCAGTTCACGATCCTCGCAGAGGCGGAAATGGGACTCTTCGCACGATTCTTGTGGGCGTTTCCGCAGGTCGAGCAATGTACCGCATTTTTCAGCGACCAGCAGGACGCTGCTGGGCACGACATTGACACGCAAGTGTCAGGTGCCGCCTCTCCTCAAGGGGGTGGCAATCGAGGTGTGGGCCCCTCGTGGTCCGTACTGCGATTTGCCGCCCTCGCACAAGGCACAAGCTTTGAAACCCATGACCATTCCAACGCGCCGGCACCGTGACTACCACATGCTCCGACGAATTCCCCATTCCCTCCCTCCTGTCGCTCGTTCCCCTGACAGTGGCACTTCACTGCTGATCTCCTTTGATCCTGCTCACACTCTACCAACCTCCTGCTGACTTTTTTGATCTTTCTGATCGCTATCCTCCTGCTCATCCCGATTTGCTGCCACGGGTGCCCCCAGCGATTGCTGGCCGCTCTCCGAAGGGGCCGCATCCCCGGCGGGCCTCCTGCCCGCCTTGGCGGCAAAATACCTCGCGAGGATGACGTTGCTGTACCTGCGCGTCTCCTGCAGGTCGTCGTACCGATGGGGGTCCTCAAGGCACGGCAGCACCGGCTGCCACCCTCCTCTCCTCTGCAGTTCCCCCTCCGTCTGTTTGACGAAGTCTGGAAGGTGGGCCGGCTCAAGGGCTGCGCACCGGGTGCAGAGCAAGCGATGAGAAAGAATGGGACATGAATATGCGAAGCAAAAGTAGCGCACTGAAGCTAAAAACGAGCATTTCCTGTTTGCTCTCTTTCTGGAAAGAGTTGCGCTGGGTGCCCGTTGTTCCTGTTGTCGCAGACGTCAAACGACCGGTGTACTGCACGTGGCATCGTATATATAAGTATATATACGCATCGTATATATCTTATATAAGACAGCGCCATGTGTCAGGCACAAGCGAGCAGATCGCCAACAGGTCGGCGACTTTGTAACCCATTTCGGCCGTGAATGCAAAGCCCAACAGAACATCGACGGGCACTCGGCGGAATTCCAACAAGCACCTGAAAGCGCTCGCCACTGCTGCCACTGAGATATTGCAGAAACTGACTCGTGCGGACAGCCCGCAAGGTGGAGAATGACTTCGCCGTTTTTCGTGCGACGCCGCGATCTGGTCTGGACGGCCTGTCTCGAGAGATTTCTTATGCCTAGTTGAAACAACTCACCGGTGCCAGTTCGCGTGCGCGCACAGCGCAACGATTGCAAAAAAAGAAGCTGAAAGAAAGCAGTGCATGGTGCACAATGCGATGCTGCAAAGAAAATTGCAAATAAATGACGAACAGACAAACACGGTATCATTCCCAGGATTTATCGCATTGTCGCCCACTCTCCGTTGCGAGGCGACCTCACATTCCACGTCCAACCGGCACGCGTCCATGACGGTGCCCGTCTGGCTGGGCCTGCCCTCCGCCGCCGCCTCCTTCGGCGCCCTCCCACGCTGCAGGCTCCTCTGACGCCTCTGGCTGTCGCGCCGCCGCACCGCCCCCACGTTGCAGGGCGCCACGCCCACCAGCTGCAGCATGTCCTCCACTAGGCACCCCTTTATCTTCAGGTCCAGCGGTGAGGAGGCGGCCAGGTCGGGGAAGGTGTTCACCTCCAGCAGCCAGGCGCGCAGGTGCTCGTCCAGGATGATGTCGAAGCCGAAGATCTCGAAGCAGCTGTTGCGCTGGGGCACGCGCACCTGGATCTGGCTGTTGATCTTGGAGTCCACGCTGATGAGGGCCAACGCCGTGATGTCTCGAATCTGGGGGCGGGGAAAGCTTTCACGATTTGCGCGGCCTTGCTCAGCTTGATCGCCGTGTTAGAAATTCCGGATTGGAATATCCTGGCGTCTGTGTGGGATGATCGCCGAAGCTGTGGTGCCATAGGAGGTGAGTGTGCAAGCAGTTCGAGATATCTGTGGTACATGCACACATGGTGCAAATGTTGTTTGGGGAAATCCGAAATTCGCGAAGGCAGGGGCCTTTCCTTTGTGGCCCTATGGGCGTCTGGACGCGCTTCACAGCATACGCGAAATGCGAGATCAATCAAAGTTCATCTGGCCTTCGGCAGCGGCCAAGGCGCAGTGTAGTGTTGCGCCATATAAAGCAATACTTCGAAGTACACACGAGCAGATTTATCCCAATTTCTACTCCGACTATTCACACTTTCCAACCGAATAGGAGGATTCTGAGAGATACGGTCTTTCTCAGTGAGGAGAAAGCCGCAAAATGGTATTGGGCACGTCGCCATTTCACTGCGCAGCGCG
>CAJHUC010000374.1:0-138699 GCA_905146915.1 Ostreobium quekettii | reverse complement strand
TTGTCAATGAACTCAAAGGACTCAGGGTATTGGAGGCATTTCATCCCCAAACGGTAGGGGGCGCAGGCAAGGCGTACCCCATGGGGTTGCCCATGGCATCAACCTCAACTGCACAGAACAAAGTCCATCATAGTCGTGTAGGTACCATCCACTGGCTCACTTATGGCCTGCAACCAATCAGGATTCTTGTATTCAATACATTCTAGTGAAAGGCATTCATACTGCTTTCTTTCAATGGTCATGGCTACGTCTTGGATTTCTTTCTCCTTTCACCACCATTTGTGTGCTCTCCGGACAGGTGGAGAGTAAAGACATAAACGATCTGGATGTGTGCACATTCACCTGCAAAGCACAGGTGTCCCACTTGGTCTTGTGAATCAGAACAGCAACACAACAAACTCTACTGTAAATGAGCACTCCTTTCCCAGAATGCGGAAGTGAAGGTGATCGCAAAAGTTGCTGCCAAGGCAGTGCCAGCTGCTGATGGTCTAAATCGACATCGCCAGGACCGTGCTAAAACACCAACCTTCACAGCATCAAATGACGAAGTTCCCAGGTAGATGGGGGCAGAGGAGAGAAGATGTAACCTCTCAGCTATTGTGCTGATGATATGTGATGGCAAAGGGCACCATAAGCGATGGTACCATTCAAGCATTTCTATCAAGTGAAATATGACACATCATTGCAGCAGTGGGTCTTCTGAGAGGAATGCAGTACTAGAACTTCCTTCATCCCACAACACATCCAGGCTGATACTGGTTTCTTAGAGTGTGGCCATCAATTCAAGTGACATGTTTCTTGTCAGCCATCTTACAACATAAGAGGCAATACAAACACAAACACCCAAAGGAAGATCCAGGCTTCTGGGGTACCGTATTCATAGCTTGAATGCTTTTCCCAGCGTGAAGGGCACTGACACTTTCCTTGTGGACTTTCTGTTCTTTTGTTCAGCGAATGGAGCAAATTGTTGCGAAAAAAACAACCTATGCAGCATGAGAACACCCATAGCTGCTTGGGGCACTTAGCAACTGCGGCATTTGGTTCAATGCCATCTGGCCCTTTGTGTAGGCTGTTTCTATGCGAAAGGCCAGTTGGCATTCCCCCAAATATCAGTTGCTGGGAGGTGCCACAATCACCTCTGGATGCTATTTCTGGGCTAATGGTTACATTATTGAGGTTGATTTTGCCACGTTTGACCTTGCAAGGCCCTTGCAATGCCCTTGGCAGTGAAAGGGTGCATCACCACTGCAAGAATAATATAAACGCAGCCACCTTATAAATCAATGGCCAACCTTGTCCCTCCCTTACCCTAATTGTCACTTCGAGGACCTGCTCCTTGGAGCAATAGCCATTGGTCACTGTCCCATCCCCGTGGGTATCAGACGGCCCTGGACAGCCACCCGCCTGCTGCACCCAATCCTTCGGCAATGACACTCTGAGTTGGGGATTGGCCACGTGGGCAAGGAAACGGCTGTACTGCTCACTGGCCAGGTGCGCAATGCGCGGGACCATGCCCTTCACCTCCCCAGATTTCAGGTCCTTCGGCAACGGCTCACTCTCCAGCTCCGTGACACTGAACCCTGCTTCGCAGCCGTTCACCTGGACCCCCTGTATGGACAGGCTCCAAGCGTGGATCCCCACCACAGTCTGGCCAACTGGGATGGCCGCTTTCAGCTCCGTCCATCTGCGGGAACAAGTGGCACCCAAGCTGAAATCGCCGTCCCGATATCGGCGACACATCGGACAGCCCATCCGAGTTCCCGGCAAAGACTTTATTGGGATGGGGTGGTGGCACGTTACGGGTCTTTTCGGAGGCACAGAAACAGAGGAGAGAAGGGCAAGGTGCGTGGGAAGGCACAGACACCGAATTCGCCGAAGGACAGCGCACGCAGGGGCGCGTCCAAGCCGGCGCCGCGCAGCCCCGCACACACCCTTCGAATGAGCGCGCGGCTGTGTCCACGGTTATGGTGGCGACCTGGAGGCTCACGGCGGGGCAGTAGGTGGCCATCTCGGGAGGCCGTGTCGCCACCCAAGGCTCACCATCACGCGGTGTCGGTGCCCTCCCACAGGGGTGCGACTGCGGAAGCCAGGGGAAATCAAGAGAGACACCAAAATGATGATGATACACATTAAATCTCGGGGGGCCTTGCCCACCCGTTTGTAACGATACTTCGTTATGTCAGATTAACAATCGGGACGGTTTGGCGCACTCAGGGCGCTGGTCCAGTCTCAGCACTAAAACACTCAGACACACTCTTTTCCAGGCATCCTTGGAAGTCCTCACACCGGTTTGCCAAATGTCTCTCCTTACATTACAAAATCAAGCCAAATATCGTGGGTAGAGGTGGGCGGGAGCGAAAAACGAGATAGCCACAAGCTCGTTTCGCCAACCTTAAGTCCCAAGTTCCCCGTTTGCCCAGATCACTGTGAACCAGTTTTTCACTGGTGCAAACAGCCGCTCAGTTCGGTTCCTGGGCTTCATAACCAACCGCGCCCGGTTCGCCCAGGCGCTGCCCATAACTTGACCACAACTTTAAGAATAGTGGCAAACTCTTTCTCACTGAGCCTTGGCTTTCCAAGCTTGAGAACCGGCAGCGCCATCCATCTAACTCCAAGTGCGCCAAGTACTAAAACCTTTGCTGGCCGTTCAAAGGTTCCCACCCAACGGCCCAGTACCCGATTTAAACCTATTCACTGCATTGCATTTCGTAAATCTCGCTACCCAAAGTAGCGACCGAGCCGTCAATGTGCTCGAATGTTGGAAAATGGATTCGCTGGGTCGGCTGCATGTTAAAGCCGAGGCTCGGATGGTGGGGCTCCGAGGTCGCCACTGGCCTTCGCGGCTCCCTTGATGACCCAGGTCGCCGCTTTTCGCCCAGGACTCTGCGCTGGGGGTGTGGTGCCGCTTCGGCAGTTCAAAGCGCTCATCGGAAAGGGCTGCGAGCTCAACAGGTGCGCCCACACCAGCTCAGCGGCTCACCCAGTGGACGCATGGGGCATGTCCTGGGCCGCCACTGGCCGCTCAATGTACTGGCTTGCTGGGTCTTCCTTCGGGACGTGCGATGTTAGCATCTGCAGCTGTTACGCGCCCAGCTGTTTAAGAAGGTTGCCGCTCCGAACCCGGTAGGCGTAGCTCCCCTTTCCACCTGCTCGTGAACATCTTCGGATGGCATTCGCCTTGCGAGGCGAAAAGGCGCCCTTGCGTCTTGGAGGCGATGATAGTCTCTCATTCAGCCGGAACCTTCTTTCATCGCCCTTTTTTGGTAACTCCTCGAGCCACTGGTCCTCCGAAGCAAGACAGACGGCAGCTGCCTGGCGGTCTCGGGCTGCACCTGATCGATTTCCTGCCTCCCCGCAGCTGTTTGAGGAACAACGCGGAGCTTGAACAATGGCTCCCCACCTGCAAGTCGGTCACCTCACGCGGGCACAGACTCCCAGGGGTCCCCCTGCTGGAGATGGGCTGGAATTGCATTCACGGGTGGAAGTCATGGAGCAGTACGGGGGACCCGCGCCAGGATAAGTATCCGGGCATTCCTCGGAACGAGTACCAAGACGGCGACTGGCACCTTGACGCGGTCAGAAATGAATGTGGCGACGGAAGCGCAAGCAGCTTCGCTGATGAATTGGACGAAGCGATCAGGTCACTGGAGCAGGGCTCCGAGCAGGTGAGGCATACTTCGACATTCCCTTGTGGCGGGTGTCAAGGCATGGGCGCAAGGGGTTTAACGAGAACGCCTCCAGCACGATTGTAGTGGTGTCGCCTTGTCTGTAGACGCAGGTTGTGGCTTTCAAAGGTTTATTCGTCAGATCGCGATGCAGTGGGTGCTACGCCAGGGAAGAGAGTGGGATGGGTGGGATGTGTGGGTAGGAATGGTCCATGGCAGCATGCAGAAACCAACCAAATAAAATCACCAGCATTCCCAGGGCCTGAGTGCGTGCTTTTGGTGGAATCCAGTTGATAGAATGGAGATTCGGTGGCCTCCACGCTTACCAGCCCTGGCTGAGGGCGCAATCAGTCGGTTGAGTTTCTGGCAAAACAGATAGTTCAACATTATGCCACATGTTGTACTGTGAATTGCAGCAAACATTATGTGTACCTGGAAACAGTTTGCTGTCTGGATGAGGACTTGAATGCAAAGCCAACACCCTCCCCCCTTTGCTGTCTGCCAGAGACACAAGAAAGCACTTGATATTTTGGAGTTTGATGTCACCTGGCGTTGTCATGAGGTGGCAAGCCACCCACCTTATCTGACAATAGAGGTTTTGGGTGCCTTGGCACTCAGATAAACAGAAGGCAAATGCGAGCATGTCATGCAAGGTGATGACCTCAGCAGCGGCAGCCCTGTAAGCTTCCACACCCATCAGTGGACAGTCTTTCATTGCCTTTGCACCGTGGTTGGAAGTTGGGCTAGTCTGGAAGCAGGGCTAGCCTGGAAGCAGCACAGGAAGAGTGCAACGCGGGAGCAGTATGGTTGATGTGTTGTTGGAACAGCGCCATTGTTCCTGTTGAGAATTTGCCAATTGGCTTGGCTTGTTGGTCATAGAATAGTTGGCACGATGTTTACCCAAGGAATGCGACAGGGACATGCACACAGTCTGCGTATGTGTTTCTGAGATATCGAGCAAAGATTTATTTGCCAGTGATTGCCAGCATCGCCATCATATTGTCTCCTGGGCTTTTGCTCTCCCTATTCTCTTTAGCTTGGCTTACCTGCACTGTCCATGACTGTTCTAATATCATTTAATAATCAATGTGCGTGCTTCGATTCTGTTGCAGCCTGCCGGAAGACAACAACTCCATGACATGAACGCAGAAGGAAGTGAGAGCGGTAATCATATGTTGACATGTGCACATGGATAAGAGCTGACGAGTTGCACCTATATATACAGCATTCACTGAGTCATTCGATTGTCAGGCTATTGTGCTGTGATTGCAGTTACGGACTATCCATTGTGGAGGCGCAGTCTGTTTTGATGCATTGGTCCAGTACCACATCAATACAACAAGTCAGCACCTTGGCACCTGCAAGTCGATTGCATGTACAGTTCATTCATCGCTGTTGTCCTTGTGCTAGTGAAAATTTCTGTCCATGGCTTCCCTTACTCCTCCACCCCAAGCCACCCTGAAATAAGAAGACAGAAAGTCAGTTTGGAGCACCAGGCTGAGAACGTGTCTGATATGGCTGACTTTGTCAACTGGAATTTGTGCAACGCAGCTGTACCTTGTGAAAGTTGTGCCAGTTGTTTGGGCAGTGGTCCAACCTGCAGGGACTTTGTTTCGTTGGCTCTGGGTGCATGCTCTCAAAATTGAATGTGGTTTGTTGCAGGGGAACACGATTTGGCAGATGGGATTGAAATTTTTGGGTTCAGTAATGCACTGGAAATTGCACTGGGGGTCTTGGAAGAGGAAAACTATCAAGTCAGGGAGTATGCCCCTCAGGTGCGCCACAGCAAGTACTGGCAAATTGCTCATCAATGGCCATGGCAGTGGTTTGACCACATTGCACATACATGAGTAGTGTTGTTGGTCACCCATTGCACCTTTGAGTGTGGCAAAAAATGGCAGGAAGGGTTGAAAATGAATGAAGGGCTCATTGTATGGCTCCATTCCATGGGTTACACTTCATGACAACAGGGCTGACAACTCTCTATACAGCTACAGAAACTATGCGTATCACCAGTTACGAACAGAGCGGTGCTGTGTGAAGAGCAGTGGCGAGTGCCTGTGTACAAGCTGTTGGCACTCACGAGTTCAAGGCAAAGTGAACGCGTGTGGTAATTGCTGCCATTTGCCAAAGCAGTACGATGTTTGGTTTATGCTTCAACTTTATCACTTCAGTACTTGTGCCATACTCATTGCGCCAAGGATTGTTATATGTTGCGGCCTTTGCATCTTGGAAATGGTGTTATGCTTGCCACACAATCTCTCCTGAACAGGACCTATTTTCGTTGTGCCAGCTTTTTCAGAACCGCTACCGGTTCAGCAATGTGTCTGAATTCTACAACTGTACAGCAGCATACAGACTACGTGCTGCCATCGTAGATACGGAAAGCAGAAGTTGTTGGCTAGCGGGTGAATGGTAACAGTGTGGCAGCTAGTGTGTGCACGAGATCGACGGATCCTAATGAATGCTACCATGGGTTAGCCATTGGAACAGAGGGACTATCTGTGTGTTCATGAGGGTGGGAAATGGCATGTAGTACTTTGCGATGCAATGTAATTTCGGATCCCTGCTTCAAGATGGAGGTTGTGGGTACAGCACCTGGGCCGTTCTGTGCATTTTTCACTGACTGTCACCACCTCAAAGATTGCAAAGGGGTGGTCGCTTTTGGCAGACATTTACACAGAACGAGCGTCTTTTGCAGGAGCACTCGATGGCCGACAGCGAGAGCTGCCATGGCAATCGTACACTCGAATGGATTCTTGACAACCTCGTTCGCTGTGGGAGTTCCGCTTCATCCGATTTCATCAGCGACGAGGAGCTCCGGGAATTGCAGATGTGACGCCTCCATCCGCCACCCTTCATTAGTTCTGAGTGTGTGCCACAGCGCCCGTTAGATAGTTTATCATGTCTTACTATGTTTTGGGGCGATGCCAGGGTGGCAGGTTGTAGATTGAGTTCTAAAGTGGAGGTGTTCAGTTGCTTACAAAGGTCGGTTGCTAGTGATTCTATTGTTCTATTCTATTCGGATACCACTCATTGGTTCACTGCAGGGTCGGTGGGCATTGTTGCCAGCAGTACGGCATTCTGATGATGGAAGAGGGCACATGGAGATTGTGCTTCTATCGTATCAAGTGTATGTTATTTTGCCCTGTAAACCTGCCCTGATAGCAGTACTGGCGCACGGGGTTGAGATGCCGTCTGCAGTTGTCCCGAAGTGGATCAACTTAGATACTTTGAGTGTTCGATGTGCCGCTGCGTGTGTGGCGAATTGTCCCTGCTTAGAAATTTTCGCGGCATGGCTTTGGACTTACCCCACTCCCAACCCTGTACGCTAGAGCTACAGTGAATGTCATCGTCGCAGACGTGACCAATGGCAATGTCACAATAAACTCGCTAGGTTCAGAAGGGAGTCGTCAATGTCAAGACTCGAAGTGTACTGCAGCACAAACTAAACACCACTGAGTGGCGTCTATGGATGTCTTCAGTACACCCACTGGGAGCCCTGCTGGGCGATGCCTCAAAACGTCTGGTGCTTGATCAGTCAGTTGCAGCACCGACTCATCCTTTCCCACCCGCAAGTCAGTACCCTTGCTATTGAGCCACCACTGCCGCATCAGAGGTGACATTCAATTGATATCAGGACTGTCGCACCATTCTCGAAAATGGAGATGGACGAACTCCTTCAAAGAACTATCAGAAAACGCCTTTTCCATGACTGAAACGGTGGCATACTCGGGCCATCCTATTCAGTGAGGTCATCGGACACGATTGTGAATGCACCAGGACTAGTACCAAAGAGGCAAAGATGGCTGTTCATTACAATCCACTTTGCGGTAACTCGTACAAGACCTCAAAAATGAAGTTACAATGATAATAGCGCCCCATTCGCTGCTACCACCAGCGGCCAATCCTCGAATGATTTCCACGGCGACTGGGGAATAATATGCTGGTATGGTGAGGTTGTCCCAGCACCAGCACCGCGCCATTCTCAATTTGCGTGAAGTGCAAGCCCTGCACCGCAGCCGGCAGAGTGGATTTGGCAGGCTGGGGTAACTGACAGGCAGCTGGGATATTCATGGATGAATATACGGAACTGCACAGGTTGAAGGAAGCGCACCATCCATACCGTACAGATGTGCACCGATGTGCAAACGATGTAAACGGTGTCAGCGCCATGCTACAAATCATTGTTGGTAGTACTTTGTGCCACACTGCCCGGGTGACCAACGGTACTTGGATCTGGTAACTTGAAGCCATGGTCGGTGGACTGCATGGGACACCAGCACTCCACTTGTCAGTGTGGGGTTGGGGCGTCTCACCCGAGCGGCGCTGCCTTACCACGCAATCTTTCGCTGTGCAACACCCATCGGACAAAACACGATGCTGTGACGAGGCCGCATCTCAAGCGCAGGTGTCAAAGGGCGGGATGGTCGCATCCTGTCATGGCATCCGCAAAAGTGCAGGTGGCTCACCACTGCAGCAATTGAGCAACTTGATGTGGAACGGCCGCCTGTCGTTGACGTCCTTTGTATTGACGATCATGATGTTGCGTGGTGGCAGACTGAGTCCACGTCCAAGGAATGCTCGGCAAAAAGGTACTCGCTGTGTAACACACCCAGTTGTTGAGCGCGCCATTCTGGTATTGTTGCTGTGCAACGTGGACGGGCGGTAACGTTATGTTTCGCCACATCTGTACTTCTTTGGGCACCAAGCAAGTCCACGGAAAGACATGGCTGTTTCTGGTTGGGCCCAATTTCCAAGAGCCATTCAGTGGCAACAAGTTTGTATTGTTGCTCGCCAGGGTCTTGATCTGTGGTGGTGGCATTATTGGCGTGAGTACAGCTTATTACTTGGTGCAGAAGGGTATCAGCCCCACAATAATAGAACGCAACGAAATTGCAGGGGCTGCTTCAGGTAGGAATTCGTACCGACTTGTCTCTGGGGAATGCATTCATCTCTATTGCAGTTGGTAACTTTGTTGATTATCCTCACGAGTTTATGGTCTTTGGATTGTGCTTGCCTAGTAAGCAGAGCCTTGTTCCAATCTTCATCAAGCAGAGCATATAATCTGCTCCCAGTTGTGACTGACACAGCCAATATGTTGATATCAGCACCTTTTGCGATTGTTCTCATGAGCATAACCCAGTTCTGTTGTTTTGGGTGGAAAGTGTTGGGTAATGTGTTTCCATGGTCACATGCCCAAAGCGCTTCCCTCCAGGATGCAATGTGGTGATTCTAGAGGCACTGTTGCAAGCCCAGAACTTGTGGTTCTTCAATGGGACGAATGGGAAGTTGTTGCCCAGGAGATGTGTGGCTTGGCTTTAACATCATTGACTTGTGAGACGATTGGCAAATAATGTTGGCAATAGTGGCATTCCTAGCACCAGCCCTTTGCAGCTCTTTCTGTCAATTTACATTTACCGCCTTGCACGTCTGCCCTGTGTGAGGGAGCTTCTGGGGGATTTGCGATTGGCAGGGAAGGCTGGTGGCTTTCTTGCGCTAGATTGGAATGATGGCAGCCGAATTGGCCCCTTGGCAAGATTATCATTTGGTTTGCATGAAGAACTGGCACAGAAGCTTGGTGACGACTGCGGTTACCGTCGCTGTGATACACTGGAAGTTCTGGCCTCTGAAGATGGGCCTGTGTCGCAGCACCAGGGTTCGGGTGTGCCTCAGTGGGTGAATGGGCGTGTGTCCAGGACACAGGTATCCACTCTGAATCGTTGAACCTTTCCAGCAGAAATCTCCATTTATTGCTGTTGTTGAGTGTGGCGCCTTCAGACGATGTGGAGAGCTGTTCACAATTTGCAATTGTCAGTTCTTGATGGGTCGTTGTCATATTTTTGTCACTTGTACTAGTCATTCCCAGCAGGATTCCTGATGAGCTTTTCAGCATCCCTTCAATACGTTATTGTTGTTTCAATGTGAAATTAAATCGATGCTTTGTGAAGCTGGTGTGGCAGCTCTGAAAGGCAAGGAATTGGGAAACAGCTGAAATACCAATTTGGCAGCAATTACAAGTCAGAGTGTAGCGACTGGCTGAATTGTTTTGCTCCAGGATACAGCTAGTTAGTAACATTGTGTGGTTTCAAGATGACATTTGCTCAGATTGAGGAGGGGTTGTCAGTACAGATGGTAAGCCATTGACAGAGCAGTGGTGATCATCCAACTGTGTGGGCCTGGAATGATGAGCAAAACTGTCCACAGGTAATTGGCACAACAGAGAGCACAGCTCAGGTGCATCCATACAAATTGACACATGCTCTCTTAGAGGAAGCCAAAAAGGGAGGGCTGCAAGTCAAGCATGGTGCCGTTGAAGGCATCGCATTCGCGGATGGAGCCACCAAAAATGTGACAGGTGCGCTTCTTTCCATTCAGAATTTTGACATCAGATTTGGGAGATCAGACACTACCCTGTCCTGATAGCATGTATGCAAACCTTCTGTGACCTTAAGGACAGTGTAGGGCAATGCAACATGCCTTGGAGGATTTTTGTATACGTGGTGACTCTCATCCACTCAATGATACTCGTTGCAAATACATAATTCTGCAGTTCTTAGAATGTATTCAGTTTGCATTTGACTGCTTGTTGCTTGCATTGCCGTATGTGCTTGATTAAAGTTGTAGCTTGCGTGTAGGTGTTATTGTTGATGGAAACATCATTGAGGCGGAGGCAGTGATCATAGCCATGGGGCCTTGGTCTACAAATGCCCGCAACTGGCTGCCACTGCCACTGATTGCGGCTGAAAAATACCACAGCATTCTTCTGAAGCCACAAGAGGAATTGTCTGCCCATGCTCTCTTCACCAGCATCAGGACCCTTGATGGTATGTTGTTGATCGATTTCTATTCTGACGTGGCTACCTGCCATTTGAGTCTCTCAACAATTGCCACTTTCGTGTGGCGATTGTCTGAGCATGGATCTATGTATCTATGACAGGTTGCAGGGGTTCACCATGGACATATTGCGGTGGGAAGAATGCACACCAGAATGACTAAAGGAAAACACAATGGGTATTTTCTTTATGTGGCACATATGGCCAAACGGATCTCAGAACTAGAAGGAATGCATCTAAGATAGCAGTGTGCAGGTTGCGAGTGCACATCAAGGCATGGGTCCAAGTTCGTGCTGATTCAGACAGGATTCCTCTTCTAGGCCTGTCTGCCTCAAGCAGATCTGTGGCTGAGAACGAAATTCTGTTGTCAACCTCCTTTTGAGAGCCTGGTCCACAGGCATGCATGCATTGCATTGTGAAATGCAGCACTATATTGGTGCTGTCCGCTTTGCAAATGAAATCGCCCGTTTTTCCTCATCGGTTAGCATATTCAATACTGGCCAATACATGCAGCCTCTGGGCCCTGGAACATTACTGCTTTATTCCTGTGAAAATTGGAATCAGTGGAGACATTGGCATCCATCCATAACCATTTCTTGCTGTGCCCTGTTGTAGCTGCTTCCTGTTTTGCACTGAATTCATTTTCGAGCGGATCCCTTTCCTATGGGTTGATGCCATTCTAGTGCTCTTATGGATGGATCAGTTGCAGCCAACGTTCATCAGAATTGTTTTACAGTATTGTGCCCTATTGTTAGTTGAAGTGTGCAACAAGCATGGATCTATCATGTGCCAACCAATGGAACCAAAGCTGATGTCACTCGCAACTCTGTGTGACGTGCTTAGGAACTTAACCCTGGAAGCAGATTTATGACTTGCATGGCCACCATCATTGACTTTGTGTTGTGGTGTTTCCATAGCCCAGCGATGCAATTTGGGACATGGAATGTGTCAGCGGTTTGTCACGTCACGTATACCTTCAGGCGACGCTTTGAATTTCAAGCTTTTGTGCATAAGAATGAAGGCGCAAAATGTCTTTGTGTTGTCTCATGCGAACCAGATTCGGATTCGCATTCCTCCAGAGTGCAATGTATCATGCTGGTTGTTTGCAGCTTCACACAGATGCGATGCTTTTCAGGCCGCCGTGTGGCACCTGAGGTCTATCCGCGCCCAGATGGTGAGGTATACATATGTGGAGAGGGTGATTCCCAGGTGTTGCCAGACGACCCCTGTGAAATAAAAGTGATGCAAACTCAGTGTGATAACCTGAAGAATTTTGGAGCAGCAATATCGAGTACGCTTGAACAGGTAAGGCACCACGCACTTCACAACATCGATAGTCATTTTTGTTGCTGTCGGTGCCACTCTGCAGTTCAGACTGCAAACTAAAGTGGTATCTTCTTCACGGATATTTATATGACAGTAGCCTGGTGACTGTGTGATTTCAGAAACCCCTGCAATGATAGGGTACCCAGAATACGGGGGCTGCACAGTTAATGGAGCGGCACAGCTTGCATTTTGCTATTTTGGAGTTTAGGTTCTCTCCATGGCCTCTCAACTGCAAAGACTGATGTCAGGTCGTTTCTGGTGGGAATGTTGCTGGCGCTCTGGCCACGGAGTTTTAAAGTCAGAGGCTTCACGAGGATAGAGTACGAGATCCACCTGCGTTGTGCTATTGTCAACGACGGCGTTGTCTTGAATGTCAGCCATAATACATAGGTTTCTGGGTTATCCGTGTGCTGCGTTGCATGCCTGTGTGGAATTGCCGGGAATGGGGACCTTAACGAATGTAGCCCACGAGCACACAAGCTGGGACCCACTTGCGCAAAGTCTTTTGCCCTTTGTGCATGTACATAAGAACTATATTGAAATGCTGTATCCTGCCAGAAATGGCTACCATTTGCAGGGCCACCTGCAGAATGAGGTTTCTGTCCGTGCAAGTTGATTCGCAACTGTTTTATAATATGTGTTCAGCACATATTTGATAGCGTGTGGCAAGTGCTTCAAGACGTTGAGTTATATGTCATTATTGGTGAAGTGTGGTCCTGCAGAAATGCCAGCGCGACTGTGAATGTGATGTGCTGTTGAGTTGTTGGCTCAAAGAGAAGCAGATTGCTATGACCTCATTCGTGCGAATTTGTGGATTTCACATTGCGTTGAGGAGGTGTGCTTATCCGTGCAATGTATCTGCTTTATTATACCGATATGCAAGTTGTCATGCTCGACAAAGCCTGCACAATCATGCGACTGTTTGAACATTATGCCGTGAAATTTCGAGCAGCAGATCGAGCAGTAATACTGGCTTTGGAATTCCAACATTTCTTTTTGCCGCAGGCACCTGTGACAAAACAACAGGCATGCTATTTGCCGATTTCTCAAGACGGCTTGCCGCTGATAGGCCGTGTGCCTGGTGTCGAGGGAGCTTTTGTTGCGGCTGGCCACAGCTGTTGGGGAATCCTCAATGGCCCAGGAACTGGTCTGTTGATGGCAGAATTGGTGGCTGGGGAATCAACTTCGCTGGACATATCGGCATTTGATCCTGCAAGATTTATTTAAGTCATGATTACCATCAATGACGCACAGTTGTGCTGATGTATCTTGCTTGGGCGGATGTCAGCTAGCGGTCTTGTATGTTTTCCCTGATTTTGCTTAAGTCCCTGGCCGATTGAGCTTTTCATCGTTTCTTGCATGCATGCGGCCAATCTGTGGTAGACTGGGCAAGGTACAGAAACGAAGCAACTAGTTACCGCAAAGTTACTCCATTTGGCAATATCATCCCCGCAAAGTAACCTTTGGGATCCTTCGTTGCCAAACCCACTCAGACGTTCCTTCGTGAAGACGAAGGACAACGCTTCTTCGAAAGGCGAGGACGTGGTGAAGTCGATGGCAGGTAGGATACAACACGAAATTCCAATTCACGGTGTGTGCACCGTCATCGCCAACGCAACGACGCATAGACGAAAGTCTCGACGAAAGATATAACAGCATCATCCCACACGTGGGTCCCATGGGTTATGCAATCACAATGCTGTGGCGCTTTGCTGGCATCACGCCCTTCTTTGTTATTGTGGGCGTCCTCTTGCAGTAAATGGCATGACACATGGTATCTCGTTCAAATTCATGCGAAAAGCGCGATATGCTCGCTCTTCTGGTGGCAGTGTTCGCGAGCCATACTTACGTTGCAGTGTCTGTTAAGGGTTTCGATTCACCTCCATTGTGAGCACAACCGTTGCCACCACATTTGGTTGGGCAACCGCTTGTGGTTCCAATCGAGGGACTGACGGATCAGGGCCGCATGGGCAACGCAAACAGCAAGCTCTCACTGCCTCAGCCGACTAGTGGAAATGTATTATTCCGCGGCACAAGGTTGCATGCCCCCCACGCCCTGTGGAAACGGTGGAGAATTGAACCGTGGCGAGTGTGTTTGAAGCCTCCTGACGATCATGTTCTTCACTGTCTCCTCAGACCAATTTGACCCCGATGTACTGTCTCTCGCTGAATTTCTGCCAAAGATGTCTTTGCAGAGAGGCTTCGCGCGACACGGCTGGTATTTTTGTCTCGAGTGGCTTTTTTATACCTCATAGGCGTGTTGACCATCAAAAAGCGTTGCCTCGTTGCAGCTTGCCGCTTCTGGGATGCGGATACCCGACACAAAAGTGCGCCATGCGCCGTGTCCATCCATAGCCGCCGTACATTCGTTCCTCACCCCGACTGGACAGGCCAACTGCCTCGGCGGTTACGCCAACCAATTGCTGTCAAGACCGGTCAAGCATGTGGGGGCGCAGGCCCGGCGCCGGCCAGCCCGAGTGCCTTGAGGCCCTGACGCTGGACCAAGACGCGGAGTCGCTGGAGGCGCTGCGGCAGTGCGACAGCGTGGAGGACCTGCCGGAGGCCATCGTGTCTGCCAGCATCGTCGACCTGCTGGCGCGGCAGTGCCTGCGAAGCGCCGTGCGCCTGTCTGTCACGTCCAAGCTGCTGCACTCCCTTTTCATCTGCGTCGTGACGGCCGACAGCGAGCTCAGCGACCAGCTCCTGGCCCGGCAGGAGGGCTTTGACAGCGGTGGGGCCTCGCACGACCCCCGGGCCTCGAAAATATGGAAAGCTGCAGGCCGCGTCGCTTGGGCGATAGCGAGGGCCTCGTTCTCCTGCGGCACCCTTTTCCTGTGTTGCTGCGGGGCGCTGGTCGCGCTGTGCATTTACCTCATCTTGCCAATTATTCGGGGCATAGTGTCCAAATCTGCGGGGATGCCCCTGGCGCCCTGGGTGTTTCTAAGTCTGGTGATGGCATACGTGGTGAGCCTCGTTTGGGTGGAGACGGGGGTTGCGGTGGGTAGGTTGCTCAGGCCCAGGGACAGGGACCTCATATCCATGGTCAGGTGGTTCCTCTTGCTGCCCTTCATGGAGACGGTGGCGCTGTTTGTCATGTCGGCCTTTTGCAACCAAGCGTTGATGGCCCAGGGGGACCACAGCTTTCTGGCGGGTTTTGTCGCTCCCCAGTTGCTGATGTCGCTGACCATGTATGCGCAATTCTTCGCGTTTCTCACATGGGCAAGGGGGGCAGCCATTCAGGACATGCACATGAGCGCCAGGGTGCGCGTGCTGCATCTGTGCCACATAGCGTCGCTCATGAGTCTGGGGGCGTACGTTTTCTTCTACTACAGGAGGCTGCTGGGACATGGCACGAGGCAGATAGATTGGACGGTGGGCGGTTCGTGGCGGCTGGGGTGAGGGATATGCGCCTCTTGAGGTGGTGTTTGGGGGGGCCGTGGAGGCGCTGCGAGTGAACACAGGATGATGCGGCAGCCTGGGACATCTGTGTACAGTAAGGGTGTGCGGGGCAGCTTGGGGGAGGCGTATGAGGATGATGGGTTCGGATATTTGTCAGAAGAGGATGGTGATGGCTGACTGATGCCGTCAGAGAAGCACGACGTCGGGCTGAACCGTGGTTCGCCGGGGTGCTGTTTCGCTTCCTGCTCGCTACCAACCTTTCCACACTGGAAGACACGGAAGGGCAGGACTGGTTGCCACTCTTACCATTACCTTGCCATTGTAGTTGTCAGTGTATTTACATTTCAAGCGTCGTTCCATACAAATTTATGCAGAGATTTGACATGTGCTTTGCTTCGTGAGCAAGGGCCTCTTTGCATTTGAGGTGTGCGACGATTTCCAGTCTCGGCCCTGCCCATACACAGAGCGCATTGTTCGTATGTGGCGACGAGCCAGGATGTTTCCCTCTAGTTTGTGGAGCGATCTCTCACACGCAAAAGAGGCCTGTATTCAGCAAAGCAGACCATTGCAGTTCCAGCATGTGAAGGCATCTCTGGTTGATCTGGAAAAGGCGTCGAGAAATGCTGCCATCGGTTGCTCTATACCATCTGCAAATCTCGAACAACGTTCAGCCAAGTTCCAGATTGTAATGATACCTACAGATCACAATGTGCCCACTCATCCGAGTACATCGGTAATGCACAGATAACGCTTTTGCAGCCGTCCTCCCCCATAGAACATAAAATCAGTGTGGCAAGAAAAACCGGTTGTTGCTGGAACAGCACACCACAGACCTGCCAGAATCGTCACCGTTCACCGCGCTGTGCCACGTCACTCAGCCACAGCTATTTTGGACACGGCCCTGCATCAGGGTCACAGCCCACACCTCGCCCCGAGCGCGCAAGGATCGCAGACATTCTGCCAACTTCAGGACGCGTTGCCTTTGTCCACGGGGAGCGCTGACCAAGGGAGGGCGGGCAGCGTGTGACGCACATAGTCGTCGGCAGCTGTTGCAAAGGTCAAAACTTGGTCGAGAAGCGCACGTGAGCATTTTGTCAGGTGTTGGCCGTTCTGGGCGTCGATGGAACTCAACTTTAGAGTATGTCGCCTGCATCAGAGTTCTGCGGAAACTGCTCCCATTCAACTGGCCAACACTGCGCGCGCTGATCTGCTGCCCTGTCCGCGTGCGCATAAACTGGCACTCGCGTGCTGCTGCGCATCAGTACTTATCTGATTGTCTGGAGTTTTGCAGGCTGACCCGGTCTGCAGTATGCGGGGGATCAAGGAGACAGGTTGCAGGTTGGGAGATCTGTGTCCAGAAGACAAAAAGAAGGTGGCCAACTTGGTAAAGCAGGTAAGCAGTTGAACAAGCAGGTGGAGGGGGGGGGGGGCCTTCTGGCAAAGCAGCTGCTCACTTTCGCACAATCGTCCCTTGGATTCCTTTCACCAAAGAAGGCTTTTTTCATTGTTGTCAGGTTGTGGCCCTCCGCCAAGAAGTGCAGGAGCTGAACAAGGTGCTCTGCTAGTCTTTCAAGAAAGGTGGCATTTCTTTTGAATGAAAAGCAAACATTGCCCACAGCAGAGTGGAAAATGCTTTTGCTTGTGTGCTTTTCATTCTCAAGGTCCTTCGGATGGATGTTGACCTTGTTTCTTGGGATGTGTTTCTAGCAACAAGGCAGAAGGCAGTTGCAACTGAAGCAGATGGCTGATCGCAACAGAGAAGTGATACGAGACAACGCCAAGTAAATCTGACCAACCCCCGTCACCAATAATCTCCACATCCCTATTCGCATGCTCGGCATTCTCATGCATGCCCCAAGGTGCTCACACGTGTCTGTGCCCAAATGACATAAAAGATTCATCAAAAGGCCTGCCAAACACTGGAAATTGGTCATTACTAAGAGTTTCTGCACAACCCTCAGGATTCAGACCTAAAACGATGAACACGTCGCTGCCACATGCTGACAGCTCTTTGTTGTGGCTTCATGCAGTTTGAAATCCAAACTTTTGCATGCGTTGGCGCTACTTCGGATGTACCAGCACAAGGTTGGATTGCAAACATCTTCTGTAGCCCTGGATGCTTGCATGTATGTGCCCTGTTGTTAGGGATGTGGAGTTGACTCACTCAAATGTACTATTGAGGAGGATAGATATTTGAATTTGCTGTGCGTACCAACGTGTGTTCAAACAACTGCGGGTAACAAGTGCCAATATCAGAAAAGTTCCACCACTTTCAGCTTCAGATCAACAAATTTCAGTTCCTTGTTTCTCTTCCTTGTTTCCTCTCTCCTTTGGGTGGCAGCTGTGTTCTACAAAAAGGGAAGGCACTACCTCTGCTGTACTGCAATGGGCATCCCATAGCTGGAGTACAAATTTTATGTGCTTGTCCACCACCGCACAATCGTTGGTGTCGGAACACTCCTGGCAAACAGCTTTGCCTTCCCAGTTCTTCATTTCTGGGATTGTGGTGTGAATCAAAGCACATTTTGTTGGGCGACCCGCACAGAATCTTCAGTGCCATGGCACAATGGCTTCCTAGATTGTGACAATTGAATATCACTTGCAATGTTTGTGTTATTGAGATTCGTGCACCGTTTTCACCCATCAGGTAGATGCATGTTGTGCGGGGTTGCACTTGTGGCCCATTGGATACCAGTGACGAATCTTTTGGAGTCAGGTGAAAGGGTTGTCCTTGGATGTTTTGACAATGACAATGTGCGATTCTTGTCCATCTCACTAGACACTACAGCTTTCAGGCCATGCGGTTGCAGGTTCGCACAGCTGAAGTAAATTTGAAGCTGAGGGCGGCTGCAGCGCGTTCCGACCATCAAGCTTGCCGAAACGACACAGGGATGGACTGCTGCCCTGGGCAATCTGGCCATGTTGCTTCTCCGCACCTTCTCATTTCCCAAGGGAAACAGGAGGCAACAGCATGCACTGACTATCCTGGGGCATCGGCAAAAGAGCCCACATTAAAGTTTGATGTGCACCTGTCAGCAGCCAACCAGATGCACTGCTCGGCGGACATGTCTCCAAGTCCTGAGGGAGATCTGGCATATTCAGATGGACTCTCTGACTCTGAATCGCAGACAAGATCTGGACAATGCAGACCACTGACCTCAGATACACCTGAAGGTCAGATTCCTGAGCAGGATTTGGGGCATGCTGGCCATGTATTGCCCAAGGCTGGCAATACCCCAAGTAGTGCTGCAGTCCTTGGCACTGTCGACATAGATGGCAAATCGGCTGGGCAAACATTGCCTGGGGCTGCCCCAAACACAGGCAGTATCACAGATTTTGATGCTGAAGACTTTGCTGGCAAACACGAAAGCCAAAGATCATCGAGGGTTTCAAGGAGCGAGGGGGATGCCACTGTTTGTGCAACTATGGACACTAATGTGCAAGATCTTGGCATGACATTTATGGAGGCTGCTGTGCAGGTCGGCGGTGACCAGGATGCGGACTGTGCTGATTGTGGAAACGTGGTTGACAGAACTGTGCATTTGCATGCTGGGTTTGCCTGCCCTGAAGGCCAGGCTCATGCTGAAAAAAACTCAACGCTCAGCCTTGCAAGAACCCAAGAGGGTGAAATCTCCGTGCCCGCTGCTGAAGCACAGCCAGATTGTAAACCGTTGCAAAAAATACAGCAGTGTATATCGTCAGAGGATCATCAAATTTTGGAGGGCCATCATTCAGAGGCAGGTTCAACAGATGGTGGAGAGCAAACTAACAATGGGCCAGAAGATAAGAGTGCACAAATGCCAGACAATGAGTATCAGCACATGTCAACCAGTGCACGAGGCGTGCACGAGTCCATGGCCACAAAATCTTTGTGTATTGCTGAATGGGAAGCTGTGATGAATGGTCAAGACAATGAGCCTGGTGAGTGTCTTGCCCGAATAGGGGGGGCCTGTTTAGTAGGCAACGACCTGTTTCTTTTGCCTTGAGTGTCCACCTTTCACCAAGAGGAGCCGTATTGGGTGTGGGCAGAATCACAACTTGCAATGTCATGAAACACTATTTCTTCGTTATCGAGCCGTCTTTTGGTTGCAACGAACTGAATTTTTGCCATCATCCTGCTAACAGCATCAATGGTGTGAGCCTGTCACGGAGGAGATCAAGTAGGCACGCGAATGATGGTCTTTGCTCTGGGACAGACCTGTATCAAGATGATTATTCAATCACATGTGTTGTGAGCTCGAAGCTCTTGTCCATTCACCAGAATGTGCTACACGAACCTATGCTTCCACTATTTTGTATTTCTTTTTTCGGTTTCAAATTGTAGCATCACATTTCAATGTCCAGGTGCCTCCCCCGTTGTATCACAAGATATATGGGCATTGTGGCACCTAGCAAGAGATTGCAAGGCGATGTACAGCCTCAAAGTTGCTCGAATACCAAAGAATGCTCGGTCTCAAGAAAGCAAAACACAAGTCAGCACTCCGGGGGGGACCCTGGCAGATCAGCAATCAACGTAAAGCGAATTTGTCTCTATGTTTGTTCTAATGAACCGAGACACACGATTTTGTGTTTGAAGCGTATTCTTCATGAATGCCAAACAAAATGCATACTGGCCACCTAGTGGCCCAGACGTTGGCCAAATCGTTGGAGACACAGGCCGCATGATGCAAGGGACAAAATATAGTTCAAGACATTTGCAGATGCACAAAGCAACAGCAGTGCAAGCGTTCAACTTTGTGCCTGCAGACATGACCGTTAGGGCCTTCGCCTTTGGGGGTGGGGCTGCAGTGTTTCCCGGGGGCCGACGATCGGATTGCGGATACGACGAATCTCTGACAGACCTCGTAAGCCAGGTGAGCAGCTCAATGGTCAGTCGATGGCCTCAGAATGCAGCTGTGGAAGACTGATAGGTCCAAGCGGGACTGCTGTTGCATAAAGTGGTAGACTTTGAACAGTAGGAGCACGTGATTCTCCTCTTCTAGGCGTGCTGGTTTTCAGACGCGGAAGGGGTTTGGGCAAGAAATGCCTGCCCTAAAGAGAGCGTTTACATGGCTTCCTGAGTACGCACGACTATTGTTGGCCCGTTGCATTCTCCACGCATCTTTCAAGAGTTGTCTGCCGTTATTTGACGCTTGCGTGATTGCTTTTCCACAGATTTTCTTGCTGTTGTTCACACCCATGTCATTGCCCTGCTGTAGCGTCTTTCCTGCGTTCGCAGGCAGAAGAACTGCTGGGTCAGACAGAGCATGTGCCTAGCTGTGTTCGCGCCATGAGCTTTCCAACCCGACTGCCATCCCCGCTGCCATACGCGGACAGCTACTGTTTTGCATCGACATCGGCGACGGGCGCAGGAGACGATTACGACCTCTTGCAAGCTGTTCTACAGCTAGAAGTCTGAGCTCCACTTGGGAACTGAAACTCAATTTTATGCTCTGAAAGCAGCAACGACAAATGTGCTGCCATGTGTGCTGTTCTCTGGGATGGCTTTGCTGCGTGCACATATTCGTTTGGATGTAGCAGCCTGTGCTAGAGGTTCTGAGCACCGTTCACCAATCTATGTTTCTGAATTGAGGCTGCCTACCGCAACAGAAGCTGGAACCACCTTGAAGAGACTAATTGCCGGAATGAGATGCATGGCAGTCTTCAAAACACTACTATAAAGATAATTTAGCGTGCACGGTGCAAGTACACGGTGCAAGTACGTCACAATAAGCTAGGTTTAAGGCAACTGTGCTGTCACTTCACAGTGTGTTATTGATGGTACCAGATATCGATGCTTTCCACAGAAGCGAAGGCAGAATGTCAGAGGCAGCTCTTTCCGAGGCCATTCCTTTGCGCACTGCCTCAGCCGAAGTCCTTTGTAGATCGCCAAGCCAAAGCCCAACAGTTTTGAAGCTGCAAGGGAGTCGTATTGTCTTTAAAAAACGACCTGAATCAAGAAGAAATCTGCAAGATACGAGCATGTGAATACAAGGCTCGCCTCTCTAAGCATGTTACCGGATCTGGATAAATCCACTTGTCGGATAGTGCTTGAGTCAGCGGGCATAAAATGGGGTAATGGTACTCTGGTCCCGAACTGAAAACTGCAAGAAAACCCAGCCCACGTACACAAATTTGTTAAAGCTATCCTCCCTCTATCGAACATATAAGATCCATCCTGGAACATCCAGGAAACCAGAAACAGGTCCAACAACGCCATTCTATTCCATGTGCACAATAGCATAATCGACCAACGGATCGATTTTAGAACGGTTGAAATGTGCGCTTGTTTGTATACATTCTCTTCACAGTGACATCGAATGTAGCAGCCTCGATCGAATTGACGATCAAGTCAAAATCAGAGAAAGAAGGCAATGATGTGCCCATCCCTTGACTGAGAACGGGCTCAAAGTTGTGTACATTAAACGGTGACGACATCCATCTGCAGATGCGTGTATCACCATCTGCGTGTGGCCATCCTTGTAACCAGATCTGATTGAGTATTGTCAATAGCTGGACGCATTAAGAGGTTACAAGACAATCTATCACAAGAACTGCGGTAAGGACACTGATCAACTGACCGGATACAAGGGACAGAATCGCTGTTGTCCCTTTGCTCTGCTGTAGACCGTTGCCGTGTGCTCGAGCCTAGGGCCCCCAGTCAGGGGCCGCCACCCCCCGACCCTGCCTGCCTTGGTCACCATTTCAGGGAAATTCATTGATGAGATTGGGCTCGTTGCCCGCCGCCAGATGACTAAGACAATCTTCCCGCCCCCGAGTTTCTGTCAAAGAAGGGGGGCGGCCAGGCCGCTCCCAGCATAGAGCGCGGCGCTGTTCCGTCAGGCCGAAGTGCAACCGCTCGGCTCCCAGGCGCCTCCGTCGGAATGGAAGACTTCCAGGACCTCCGTTTGGATCTCAAGAACCGGGTGGCCGCCCTGCTCACCCACAGTTTCGATGACGACCTGGCGGACTCGCTCACCTACAGCGAGCAGCTCGAGAAGCTCCTCATGCAGCCCGCCGGCGAGAAGGCGAAGCCCAGGCGGCGGCTGGTCTTCGACAGCCTGAGGATCCACGACTTCGACAAGTTTCTGTGGGACCGCCTACTGGACGACCCCATCACCACGATCCCCGCCTTCGAAGATGCCGTGGCGGATTTCGCGAAGGATGCGGATCAATTCTCGGATGAGGCGCAGAAAGCGATTCAGGAGAATGACGAGCTGAGGGTGGGATTCAGGGGAGAGTTTGGAGGCCACCTCGTGTCGCCGCGGACCCTGTCGGCTTCGCGGATGAATGGGCTGGTGTGCGTCGCTGGCATCGTGACCAAGGCGACGGCCGTGCGGCCCAAGGTCGTGCACAGCGTGCATTACTGCGCCGCGACCAAGAAGTACACGGAGAGGGAGTATAGGGACGTGACCAGCAACACGGGCGTGCCGACGGGCGCTTCCTACCCCACACGAGATGAAAATGGTGCGCGGGGCGGATTTGTTGGAGTGGATGTCTGTAGATTAATACAGCAACTGGAACTTTGTAACTAGAGATCTGACGATTCTGACCCAGAGAAGGGAGGGCCACGTCTCTTGGAGTGTTGCAAACAACTCAGAAGGTTTGTGTGCGGCTTTGATTCTCCCACCCTTTGTGAAGTGTGGGAATTGAGCACTCGAGATCACAAATAGGGAGCAAATCACTTCCATTGCTATGTTTCCTGTTAATGTGCAATCTGAAAATGACCACGAAACTCCTTGGGTTACATTATTTTGCAGGTCACCTTCTGGAAGCGGAATATGGGTTGTGCAAGTACTGTGACCATCAGGTGATAACTATTCAAGAGCTGCCAGAGCTCTCGCCACCAGGCCTGCTGCCCAGATCAATTGATGTCATCTTGGAGGACGACCTTGCAGATATGTGCAAGCCTGGAGACAGGGTTTACGTTTGTGGGATCTTCAAGGCGGTCACCCCCAGGTAACACTCCTGGCAATGGAGCGGATCTTCCCTGTGCAGCTGCACAGAACAATAGCAAGTGATGGACATGTGTACCATACCAATTCGCTATTGGAGAAAGCTTACCCCACCCCACCCCCCACCCCCACCCCACCCCGCCCTCTCCCCACCCCCGAGCACGTGTTCTTGCCGTTATGGTGCTTGCATCTTGTACACCTCTTCTTGCATTGGGGACTCTGCATCATCTTCTCACGTGTTGGGCACAGAGTCTCACACCCACATGCGTCTTGGGCGATCTTTTGCTGCCCCAGCCTCCACTGCCATCTGCACACAACAATGTGCTTGCGCTGTTGAGGACAGTCCAATTCCATTATTTTTCTGCCCAATTGATGCTTCTGCGCCCTGTTATAATTTCTGTGAATACATTTGGCTGTAACTTTCCGTTGATTGTTGACATTATGGGCCACTGCAGGTCGACCCAGTTCAGTGGCTTCTTTCGAAGTGTTGTTGTGGGCTATAACGTGGAGCACATCAACACAGAGTTCGAAACAGAGTTCTCCAGCGATGACATAAGCATGATCAAGCAAGTTGCCGAGAGCTCAGATCCGCTTGGTTGGATAGCAAAGTCCCTTGCCCCCACAATATATGGGCACGACAATGTGAAGAAGGGCCTTGTCTTGCAGCTCTTTGGAGGAAACGAGAAGAATCTGAGCAACAAGACACACTTGCGTGGGGACATCAACTGTCTGTTGGTTGGAGATCCTGGTGTGGCCAAGAGCCAGCTCCTAAGGGCTGTCATGGGGGTGTCTCCTTTGGCAGTGAGCACAACCGGAAGGGGTTCCACTGGTGTGGGGCTCACAGCTGCAGTCACAACTGAGCAAGACACTGGTGAGTAGCCAGAAAAATTGCTGAATACCATGGACTTCAGCACATTCAGGCTTTTTCAAGCATCGAAGCCATTTGGCTGCCGAATTGAGGCTTGTGCTAGTTTGTCATCTTATCAGTTATTGCCATTCTTGTGCAATATCATAGCCTAACAGCACTGGTTGGTCTGTCAAAATCTTGACCAAATCTCATCTATTTTGCACCACAGCATTTAACTGACTTCTTAGTTGTGTTACTCAAGCTGCACTGATGTTCGCAGCAATCAAATCATACTGAAATTCATTCCTGTAAACTGCAAGGGCTCCTTGCAATTACACAACAACCACCTGAAGTCTCTGAATTTGTCAAACTATCTGCACCTGCAGGAGAAAAACGGTTGGAAGCAGGGGCTATGGTCCTGGCGGATCGGGGAGTGGTATGCATCGACGAGTTTGACAAGATGAATGATCAAGACAGGGTGGCCATCCATGAGGTGGGACACAGGCTGCAGTTCACATGGCTGTTATGTAGAGCTTCAGGACTTCATACCCAACCTGTTCAGGCACTCATTTCTGTGAGAGAGGATGCTTTCATTCGATTCACGTCGGAAACAAAACTCGTGTTGCTGGTGGTGCCTGTGTCACGACTGTGACGATTTCCTTGTCTGTGGTTTGCAGGTCATGGAGCAGCAGACAGTGACCATTGCCAAGGCAGGAATACATTTGTCGCTGAATGCACGCTGCAGTGTCCTGGCAGCTGCAAACCCACTGCACGGAACCTACGACCACTCCATGTCGATCACTAGGAATGTGAATCTGCCAGATTCTCTCTTGTCGCGTTTTGACATGGTTTTCATCGTTCTTGACAACATGGATTCTGACAAGGATAGACAGGTGAGCACTGGCTCTATGGGCTTTCGCTTTCAGGATGATCATCAATGAGAGATCAACGGTCCACATTTCATTGAATTTGTGAACGATGGGCAGTATGCACTTTTCAGCCCTGAATGCCTCTCTTTGCGCATGTTGTAGAACACTCAGCAGTGACATTTCAGCTACACACAAGTGGATGTTTTGAGGATCATTCTGCCAAGATTCATCAACGTTTTGAGGAGTTAGCAGCACATGCCACCCTTGTACAACGCAACATGCTCCCTTCCACCTCGCCACTTGGTTGTTGAGATGTACGTTAAATTATGTCTGCACAGCTGCAGTGGTCTATTTACAGAATTTTGAAGTGCATGTCCTGCTAACAGATGGCAAATTTCGTTCTCAAACTCCACCGGGAGGCCACTGGACAACATGGGACGAGTGCTGGATTGCAGCAGGACATTCACAGGTAGATACAGAGGTCAGAATTCTGTTGTTCTTCATTGGGAGGGTTGCCATAATATGAACCTCAGAAAATTTGGCAAACCTGTTCTCATTCCAGCATTCATTCCTGCACATTTCACCCCAAAGGCGTTGCTGTGAGAAGAAATCCAGCTAGGGGAGAATGTAGATCCTGCCATATATTGTTGAATTCAATCATGAGCTCACAAACTGAGTGGTCAAATTGCCATGTTGTGCTGATTGATTTGGAACGAACATCATCTTGCTTTTGCATTCGGATGTATGGCTTGTCTTTCGTTGCATTTGCCAAATTCACAAGGTGCTGTCCTTGTTCCTTCAGGGAATGGCATACACTTTGCAGTGAATTTAGTGCCGAATGCATTGGGCAAATGCATCACGAGTTCAGTGCTTCTACCACCAGATTGGCTTGGTTGATGACAGCCCATTTCTTGTTTATAGTTGGCACATGGGCCATGCCCTGGATGATGAGCCTGGCAAGATATTCATGACTAACACAGGAGCGACATGGGGAGGAAGCGAAGAGGACCAAGAGCATCCACTGACTGCCCAGTTTCTCAAGAAGTACATCAAGTATGCCAAGAAGCAGTGCAGTCAAATTGGCCTTTCAGAGGGAGCTTGTGAGGCCATCAAAGAATATTACGTGGAACTGAGGAACTCGTCGCGGGAAAGGTGACACCCCAAAACTATGGAATTCACTTGCTGCAGCGTTTGACAACCTCCAAAAATGTGCACTTCAGGCAAAATAACAAACTCGGTTTCCGTTGCCCAGTTGCTCTAAGCAGGATGTGAAGGAATACAAGCCCCTCGTTGCAAAGAAAACGTCAGCCTGCATGAAAGAGGGCCGACTCATATGTTTTTCAATGCATAAGCTGCTGTGTTTATGAAAATGCCAGCTCCATATTGTGTGCAAGCTGTTAGGCCACCCATCTGAATCATGCCCACAACCGTCAACTTACAGAAGCCTTCTGTTGATTCAGAGCTTTGCCAGTGACCGCCCGTACCTTGGAGACCATCATTCGCCTATCCACAGCTCATGCGAAGCTGTGCTTGCGGGACGCGGTTCTGGAGGAAGATGTTCAGAGAGCCCAGGAACTGATGGATGTCGTGCTCAAATTCGAGGATCAAACCTCCCAAAACAGGTAATGGGCAAACACACTTGCAGCGCTGTCTGATAGATGGGATGCCCTGCGTGTGCTTGAAATGTTCGCAGCAGGTAGCAACTAACAGCAGCCACTAGTGCATGTAATGTTGCAACGATGCACCGTGACCATGGCCATAGCCACACTTTCACAGGTATCATGCACCCTTGCTTCTGGATTGCAGTGCTTTCAGGGGAAAGTAGAGCGTTTCTGACTAGAAGGCGACTGACAGTCTTACTTGAAGGATTGAATCGATGGGTGACTTGAAATAGTGCACTTTGTGCATCCACCAGGGTACTTGTGCATCCAAATTAACTAAACTTCACCTCATTGCTTTTGGGCCCAGATGTTCGAACAACTCACAATTGAAACCAAGCTGCATTCAGTTGAATCTGTTATCAATGGTAGTGTATCTCATACTGCCGGTGCCAATTGTGCACCCTACCTCTCTTGGAAGCCATCGTCAATCAGTGAAGCAAAAGCCAATATATCGCTGAGTTTGGATCCCACAACATGATGCTTCAGCACTAGAGTTCACAGTGTCACAAAGTTGTGTTCCCCTTAGTTGAATGTTGTTTGCCTGCATGAAGGGTTGCCCGGCCCAGAACGCCAGGCCAAGATGGTGAGAGCGACATCATGGACTATGAGAGCGATGAGGAACCAACTGCACCATCGCAATCGCAGAGGAGGGGCGCTGGAAGTCAGGGAACTCGCAGGGCTGGCGTTCGCAATCCTCCTAGTGTACAGGCTGATGCAACCATGGAGGTACTGCAAATCGAGGGTCCTTCTGGCGTCTTGAGCACCTCGGGAGCTGCTGTTCAGCTGCATGTCATTTGCATATGGGGTGGCACAAGACCTTGATTTGAGCGGAAGCCTTGTTGAACGTTGAGTGGTGCACAAACCCAAATAGTCAATCCCTTGCATCTAAATTTCATATCTGTTAGCCTCCCTCTGAGCAGGCTGCTGGCCAGGCGCATGCTGTTGCAGTATGAAGCAGCACTGGAATTGTATGTCAGCTGGGCGTATCAGACAGTCAACTGACTGAAAATCCACTGTGATTGCATCTGAATGGAAAACTGGATGCTGCTAATTCACAACAGCCACAAGGAGACGCCACACGACACGAACCAAAGCAACATATTTATTGCCCCACTTGTGATTTGTTGGTTCCCGATGAATGGTGTTTAAGCGTGCAGTTAAATTGCACCACACCCCGAAGTGTGATCGCCCCGTATGTCTTTCCAATCTCTGCACGTTTTGCCCAGCTGGGGCAACATTTCGTCCTCTAGCACAAGTGTTTTCGACGGCGTTACTCTGAACGCATGTCATCTCAAAAGTGGGGTGCTGCGTATTGCCCGTTATCCCTGCCGCACTTCTGTGTACCTGCTTCACACACCTCTGTTTTGGCGCGTGGGATAACACCACGAAGTGTCCGGGCTGGGGGGAGGTGATGCCCGCTGCGTGGCGTGTTCCTTCTCTTGAAGTGCACTTTATCAATTTGTTTGAACCTGGGGGCGCACGCCATCTCCGGCACTTGCTGGCCTGAGACGCAATAATGGGGACTGCACACTTGCAGGTGGATGAGGGGTTCACGTCTCTCAGCGAGGACAAGCAACGTGCTGTCGTGGAGGCCATAAGGGCACTGACAGAGCGCGGACCCATCCACCCACTGACGGCAATTCAGCAGGAACTTGATGCGAGGGGCGTCGCCATTTCCGAGGACAGTCTCAAGGAGTTTGTGCTGTACATTTCAGCGAATTGCGACAACGTGCGCCTTTACCTGCCGAAGATCCTCTTTGATGAGGACACCAACCAAATTTATGACGTTGCCTGAGTTGGCAGGGGTGGCCTTTGAACACGGCTTGGGGGGCGCTTCGCAAAAGCGGTCGTGAAGAAGGCGAGCGGCGTGATGTTTGAGATGATTGGAGGCCCGTTGGATTGCCTGATCGGAGCTGAAATGCAACGGTCATGGGCGCTAGATAACGGGTTGCAGCGGTGAATGTGGCAGGGTTTCCTGGCTTCCTCCTTTGACTGCACTTGTGCAAGAATCATCTCTAAGGAACGCTGCTTCTCTCACTGACAAAACTGCAAATGGTTGTGTGGGGACGCTGTACATATACAAAGAAATAGCCCGCTGTCAGAGTTTGCATCTGCATCAATTTGCGCTGCGGCTCAATCAGGGCTGCTGGCGATTGAGATTGCGCTGCAGGAGATTGTAATCGCCGCTTCAGTGGCTTGCTGCCGAAGACGTTGCCATTTGGCCCTTGTATGATCATCTGTTTCGTTCAGGAGACTATGTCATAATGCCACAGAGTGCAAATATGATTTGTTGTATGAAAACTATTCCCATGATGCGCACATCATCAGACATTTGTTGGCAGGTCATCGTCCTCAGTGAACATCTGCACAACATTAAAAGTCTGCTCAGCTTATTTTCTAATGACGGCTTGTAGCTGTGGGCACTGCACTGACAGAAGTAGTGATCCACATCCCATTGCCATTATGAGGGCAAGGAAATTATGGCGATCTTGAAGGAAATGCCGTTGATGCGATTCAAACGGCTTCTTTTGGAGTGCACACGGGATGCGCGAATCCACGATCGCCGATGCTTCAACGGCATTGGCACACGGCCAGACGCAAGGCCACACCACACACACAACGCCCAGGGCTTACATATTTGTTTACCCTTCCCATAGCGAAGAGCCTTGCCGACGGTGGCAACGGCCCCCGCAACCGAACAGTTCGAATTTTCTAGCACCCACAGAACTCTTCTTCTCACATGACAGTGACCATCACCCATCAGCAACCAGCCATACGACACTTTAGAGATGCCCATTCATCGCCACGATGCAACCCACTTCATAAAACATGTGTCAAAGTTGCCCATACACTCAGTGGTAATGTACAAATATGTACAAGTCGCACACCATAATGCATAAGTTATCCACCCAGTGAAACGGTGGCCATTATGCGGTGTTGCGCACAGCGAGTAATTATAAGAGAAAGGTGTTAAATATGGTGTTATCGGACAAGGTGAACAGAGTGATAAAAACATTAAAACGCGGTGAATATGGAAACGGTGATTACTAAGTTAGTAATACTAACTGGGGACATTTCTTGCGAATGCTATTTGGTTGACGTGCTCGTCTTCTAATGCATCTTGTTATGACCATTGCTTCCCGTGGCTGGGAGCAAACGTGTGCGAGTGTGCGACGGTTTTCGTTTTCTCCGATGGCCATGTTTTTTAATTTTATATTGTTGGCTGTTATATGATTCAAAACGCTTGTAAGCAGCAGCCGCATTGCAACTTGCAGAACGTGAATATGATAACCTATTTTGTCAATGAGTTTCTGCCAAGGACAACGTTGGGTGGGCACGTGCTGGCCATCCTGGGCCGGGCGGCCTTTCTGGGCCGTTTCATGGCCATCAACTGCCGGTTTCTGTCACCCCATTACCCGGGGTCAGTTCTGGATCGAAGGGGCAACCGGGTGATCGTTGTAACCTGGGTGTAGCCCAGGGGAACGGTCAAGCTGGCCCTTGGATTTGGCGGGAAGTTTGGCGGCAAGTGGGAACGGCTACTTTGGGGCGTGACCCTTGGCGCTTCCCTTATCTTGTTTTGCACCCACCCAGCCCACCCAAATAGAGAGAGTTCGGTTAGTTGTGGGATGGAGAGGGAGTTGAGTACGAGGAAAGGGGAGCTGATTAGGGTTGAGTCACCACCAGTGTGGCATTAAGTTCTACACGAAGCGAGGGCACATTTCAAGTGGGTCGCCAATCGGGTCTTGTATTGGCGAGGTGATGGACACCAATACAATTGTGAGTGTAATGTCTTGTCGTGTGGGAACACGCGGGGGCTGAAGGAGAACGGTAAGGCAGAAATGAATGCTTCATGAACTCCAATGCAGTGATTTCCAAGTGCTGCAGAATGTTGCAGCAGTGACTACACCTTCTATACAACGATCTCCAGCAGTGTCCCATGCATGTGGCCCTGATTTCATCATCAACCTCAAGAACCTCTGGAGTTGA
The DNA here is from genome assembly GCA_905146915.1 of Ostreobium quekettii. Classification (NCBI taxonomy): domain Eukaryota; kingdom Viridiplantae; phylum Chlorophyta; class Ulvophyceae; order Bryopsidales; family Ostreobiaceae; genus Ostreobium; species Ostreobium quekettii. The sequence goes on along the minus strand of CAJHUC010000374.1, from coordinate 108,175 downwards.
GTGTGGAGCTGCTGTGTTTGTTGATTCGGGCAGTACCCTTGTGTTGCAGTTCTGGGGAGGACAGTTGCAAGGGGAGGGAGGTCATTCCCTGCCAACATCCAAGCCTCTCAAGAGGCTGTTGTCAATCATGCCACATCCAGACATTTTCCTTTGCATGTCGTCCTGCCTATGGCTGCGACAGTTTGTGCCACGTACGATCTGCTTGTAGCAATGTGCTTTGGCTGCCGCAGACATGGGAGAGCATCAGACACACGGACAGGCTTGAGGGGCAGCGCGAACACCAGACGACGCGAAGGATGTGCGATTGCGGCGCCTTAGAGGTGTCTCGACTTCTGCCATTGGCCCTCGTTGGCGGCACGGCTTCGCAAAAGGCGGCAGGGGCCAGCCTGGCCGACTTCACCAATTTCAACAATCTCTGGGGAGCATGATTCCACAGAGCAACCCCCTAACGGCCCCTAGAGTTTGTCAAATCCCGATGCCGGCACTCCCACAAAATTGCTGAGTGGCACCAACTAGGTCTTGCAATGGTCCCTCCCACTGTTGCTGATGTGGTGATGACCACTACCCTTAAACAGAGACCCACGTCTACAATCTTTCAAAACTATCCCCCTGGGTAGCATAGCAATTGCAGCCCCTCGCTGGGATCCAAAACGTCTCTAGGTGCTCACTGTTTCTACTGCACAACCGCGTCAATGCATAGAACATCCTCTAGCACAAAATTAAATGCAAAATCCACGTCGCCAACGTCCTTCAAGACCCCACACCAAATAAGAACTCTGCGCTCCAAGCCAACAATTCTCGAATGCCATCGGGTACATACCTGCAGGCGGCACCTGGTTTATCCAGCAAACCAACTCTCCAGCTCCTCTCAGCAATACACTCTCCAGCATCACCTTCCCGGATTTGGCACCTTCACACAATGGAATCGCAGCACCGTCATGGTGCGCCCACTCCCACTGGCAGCTTGCATATAAGCGCCTGCCGAAAGCTCGTGTGGTTGCGTCACTGCAGACAGCAACCACAGTCGCAGAACATGTTGTAGTCTTTGGCGCCGAGAGGCTTATTGATGTAGTGAGCGGCGCCCGAGTCTCGAATGCTCACCAGACGGGAAATGATCTTATTGAAGGACGGTCGTTTTTCAGGCTCGTGGGCCCAGCAGTCCGCAATCAGACACTTGAGTTCCTCTGGCCAGTGTGGCGGAATTTGTTCCCTGAGCAGCAGCAAGTGACAGTACACAGTTTGCGAGAGCGTCGTGGGGAGTGTGCGCGTGTTTGGGGTGGGTTAGAGGCCACCGGCTGTCGGTGGTTGGGAGCTGGAAACTCGGAGCTACCATGGATCGTTCATCCGGCTCCGACAACGACACAGAAATGCAGCAAACGCTTCGATAATTCGCTTTAATTGTTTGTTTCCAACATGCCATGAAGTCCAAAGAAATTGCTCGCCAACTGGTGAGGACACTTCTTTTGATATATTATCATCGACAATCACTGCTAGGCATTAGGAGTTAACAGATTCAGAGACTTTGTTTGTGTCTAACATTACATTTCAATGAACTGATCACAGACACTGCTTTGCTCGGGCAAAATTGGAAGCTGGCGGCTACCTCATTATTGCCTTGTTCCGTAAAAATCATGGCCAAGATGAAATCCACAGAAATTGACGTTTATCCTTTTGCTACTCAGTGCCACACTACCCACCAGTCATGCTGATCAGCCACAATCAGGGTGCAGTTTCTCTTTTTATTTTTTGGCAAGACACAGCAAATCACAGGGCGAAGGTTTCAACAACAGCCGTCTTCAACAAGTCAAGAATTTCAGCATTCACACAATGGCGCTTTTCGTGCGGCGCATCCTGCGTGTCGTACCTGTGACCCTTGGCAACGAGTTCACCATAATTTGCCAGCTCCTCTCGACTATGGACCATGGCGTACTTCACCAAAATCACTGACCTCGCCAAAACCTCATACATGATGATCGCAAATCCAAAAACGTCCACTTTCTCGTTGTACTTCTTGCCCAATACTACTTCAGGCGCCATGTAGAAGGCACTGCTCAGACACAGCAAGCACGAGGAGTCAACGCTCTGCTGAAGGAAAGAAAATGAACAAACCCAAACACGCGTCCTGCAGATGGAATAATGGCCGATGACCATATCATCCAATGTGAGTGATGCTGGGCCTTCTCAACGGCTACAGATGAACTACTACACAGGAATGAATGCTGTGGATGGAATAATTCCACATGAAGTATCACAATATACAGCAGGTGCAAGTGGGAGCACCAAACGTTCTTTGGCACAGGCAAGCGACTCCAACAGGGCAAATACCCGTCAAGGAACCAGGACATGCTTACATCACACATAGGCTATCTGTGCGCAGAGTACTGCTGAAGTAGTAATTACACAGACAATTGCAGAAGGTGCACCAAACACTCTCTGCACGGAATCACTTGCTGGAACGCCTGCTTATGTCAAACAGCAATTGCATCACAACTGTTGGGATTTCCTCAGCAATGTCTTGGGAGATGAACGCACTCTTTACATGTTTTTGACTCTATCACCAGGTTGTGTGAATGCATCCCACGGCTACATTTCTCCAGTCATATCAAGCAAGCCTTTGTACCTGCGTTGCAAGGCCACCTTGTGTGTTCAACACAAGGCGCCAGGGCAGTGCCTGTCATCAGTCGATTAGCACATCGAATGCACACGTTGTGTCTGCCATACAGGGCAAATAGATGCACAACAGTGTACAAACAGCACAGGCATGATGTAAAATGGCGATGGGAATGCCATTGCATGGTTGGGACCTAGTTGCCAACAAACAAGACAATCTTGACAGAGGGCACTGGGGTTCGAAGGTGAAAAACGTCCAGACCAAAGCGAATGAAGCATCGCATGGATGACTGACAGTTCTCTGACATGCTTGCAACGGTGTCTCAGTAAAGAAATATTCTCTTGAGGAACAACCTCCTACCATCCATTGCCTCTCCATAACACAGCACCTCTAAGAACTGCAAGCTTTTGGCCCTGACCTCCCCCTCACCTCCCAACTTTCTGCGTCAGCTCCATGGAGCTACCCAAGGAGCGCGGAGACAGCAAATGTATGGATTGTGACTGGCTGTGGATGCTCTGTGCTTCAGCCAGTGCAGTTGGGAAGGCCACTGTTGGCTGTGGCGATTGAACTACTGTTGACGCCTGCACAGGTGAACAGAACTGCTGCTGGACTGTCTGCCAAAATTCGCGTCGTTCTGTGAGCATGCATGCTGGCCACAGGCTATTGCCAATCAGTTCTCACGAAAGTTCAAAACCAACAGCCCCGTCTCTGTGCCATGCTAGTGAATGTCCAATTATGTTCGAAATCCCAACCTCACTCTGAACAACGAAATGTCCAATTTTCAGCATTGCCAGCATTAAAAACAAAAAAATGGGAAAGTGGAGGCATGGTGCTCAAGAGTTGACCCTGCAGCTGTCGCTTGTCAGTGAAAAGGACTCAGACAAATTTAGGCAGTGCTTTGTGCTCATTGCACCCATATGTCGATACCAATTACATGTGAATGCTGTTTCCAGTATTTGGTGAGGCACTAATACGTGGTACTGTGAGAGTCTAGCAGCACGAGCGACCATGGCCCCATCACTGACACGGCAAGGCTGTGGAAGTCATAAGCATCAAGCGTCATTGAGGTTAATGCAACTGATATATCATGATCTACATCAAACCAGCTGCTTGGGGAGCTCAGGCAAAGGAGCTAACCGCAAGGTACTTCTGTGCTTGCCACTGTTGTTCCAAATATGTGGTGTGCACAGGTTACATGCAATTACCATGAAGAGTGCAAGTTCAGGCTCGCAACCAATGTGCTGGACTTGTTTCAGGGCTTGTTTGTGAGACAATTGCTGTTCGTGTTACAAGCACCTGTTGCACTGAGGGCAGCGCCTTGATAACATATCCCAGGCTATATTAAAGACGACAAACACATAAGGCCACCTGGAGGCGCATCTGTTGCCTACAAACCATGACTGCCAAGCACTGACGAAACTCACTGGTGAATCAGCTGTGCCTTTTGCATCGGTTGCTGAGCTGGCGGACTTGCCACCTGAGCTAAGGGACAGGAGTGGGGTGCTTTGTGCGTCACCGTGGCTGCTGATGTGGTCAGCATACAATGTGCCCCCATGCGCAGACTCTCCATCAGATGTGTAGCGACGTCGACCACTATTCTCAGAAACCTGCTCCATTTGTGCCAGAAATTTCTCAGACCTTGACCTTCGAACACTGCCAGACTCCCTTTGCTGAGGAAGCGTATCTGGGTTCTGGGCCTGGGAGCTTGGTGCAGCTGCCCCCAGGCTGTTGGCATACAAATTGCCCCCGTAGTAGGAGCCCTCTGCGGCTGCAGCGGCAGCCCCAGGGCTGTCCCCAGGGTGGGACATTAGCTTCATGCGAAGCCGCTTATGGAGCCCAAAGTCACACAATTTCGCCTGCAAATTCACAGGTGTGGTTTAAAATCGCTTGTTCCTATTTTCCTATTGCATTGAATCTCTAGTTCATGAATTTGTGTTGGGTTGGTGACTGGTTTCAGACCTGACCATAGCTTGGCCACAGAAGGTGGGTAAACTCACCTGCACTATTACGGTCACAGTTCAGAACTGGCAGTCTGTTGTGCACACCAGCTGCATCACGTTGTTTGGTACTTGATGGAAACTGGAAGACAGCTGGGACAAATGCTTGTGCGAGTAAACAGCACACGACATCATGTAAGACATGATACTGCAGTGATCTGCCATACTGCCTTATATGCATTCTGTCAGCCACTTGACAACTCCTTGTGACCCCAAAAGTTGTTGTCAGTAAAGATCCACCCACCAAACAAGCCGGTGCTGCATCTATGTGAAGATATGTTGAAGTGAACACCACCCAACATTTGCCAGTTAGATGCAATGCCAGTGATCTTGGCAATTTTGCACAAACACTGCCGATGTAAATGAGACACTGTGTGTAAATGTCACATTGTCATCTAATAACTAGGGATCGATTGCAGCAAACAGAAATTGCATACCTCATTCTTGGCCTCATCAAGCAAAATATTTTCAAGTTTCAAATCTCGATGTATGATCATGGGACGGCACACAGAGTGACAGTAGTTTAGAGCCTCCGCAACCATTATCAGCCACTTGAATGCATCTTCGGTGCTGTAAAGTTCCTTTCCCCGATCGAGCATCTGTCTCACAACCAAATCCTTCAAATCTTTTCCACCCATGTATTCTTGTACCACAAAAATAGATTCTCGCAGACTTGTCATTGTACTCATGTCATGGCCCCCAATTCCAAGGATCCTCACAATATATCTGCCAAGGAAAGCCACACATCACTCTAAGTAAAGATTGAAACCGAATACAAGGTGGCGGGACCATGCATAACGGCTTCAAACATAAGAGACAATACAGTTATTGGCCAGCTGCAAAGACAACATGCACATGGGTTGTCCAACAAAGCAAGCATACACAACGACAAACCGATACAGCGCTATTGATTCTCACTGATGCGTCAAGGAATTCACAACATAAATGTCTTTTGGCGTGTTCACTGGTATCCATCTGGAATTGAGCATTGTGGCACTGGCAGCACTGGCAAAACACATCAACTGGCAACAGGGCAGGGCAACTGTCAGTTATCTAACCATTTTCTATGGCTTCATAACCACCACAACTTACAGCTAGTCTAAGGTAAGTGGCATCCATTACTACAGGTGCCAACAAGCTGCAAGTCTGTTTGTTTTTGATTCTTTCATAGGAGTGACATGTGCCCATTGGTAAAGGCCTTTCCCTGTCCCTTCCAGAGGTGATAATTGGGCTCAACCATCTCAAGTGTACTCAAGCTGGTGTGCTTTGTGTCTGCCCCTTCAGTACATGCATCTCCCACACACAAATGATCCGCAGCCACCAAGATGTTTGCACAGAGTGAAACCCATATATCACAGCCAACTTACATTTTCACCATTCCTATTGCCCCAAATACCAATGTGCATGTATCACATTTTTTCAACAAAACTACAGCAATCTCTGCTTGGTCACAGCCAGTACAAATATTCGCTGCTGGTAAGCCAGGCCAAATCTTCAACAAGTTCTGAATCAGCATCCCTGGTGCACAAAAAGAGTTGCCTCTGGCAAACATGCAAATGGCAGCATAAATTTCACCTAGCTCACCCAATGTCGGGAATGAGTTCACAAATTGAAGCAGCAGAAACACAACAGAAACACAATTGCACAGAGCATACTACAGTAGATATGCTGACAGCAATGGCAACAACAAAACTGACCTGTGCTTCATTTTTCGCTGCAGATTTGCCTCCATGAGGAATTCCCGCAGGTCGTCCGGGCTCTTCAGCAGGTCAGGTTTTAAAACTTTGACTGCCACAGCCTTGTGTGAATTCTTTCGGGGGTCAAACAGTAATGATCTGTGAGTCCATTCCATGAGCTCAGATTCATGTGGTCAAATATGCGCTGCACACAAGTTTAGAAGCCTGACGGCAGCCAGTTTTTCAGCGACCGCAATACACATACAAAGTCTTACCTACTCGCCAGGTGTTGCAACAATAATTATCGGCTTGAACAAGCAATTCACTCAATGGAAAAGGGGAAGTATTCTAGCACTGTAGACATACATGTCAAGGCACCTGCCAAGTGAACCCAAACGCCTGGGTGAGAACAAGCAGGCCAGTCGTTGCCCAGCGTGGTGACTTGAAACCAGAACACCAGAAAGAACACCAGAAAGAGGTCAAAGAAAATTTGAGAGATTGTGCAACCCACCTGTGGACTGTTGCAAAGCCACCTTCCCCAAGTAGTTCCTCTTGCTTAAGCTTTGTTGAGTCGATGTACAGATCGTTCAGCAGTTCTTTCAGGACCTCTTCAGGGGTCAAGATGGGAAGAGAATTGCTTCCTGTTTTCACCAGCTCATCTGGAAGAATAGCAGCAAACCAGTTGTTACAGTACTGTAGCACTGTGCAGGAAGTCCCAAACATAAAATTTTCATCACGCACAATGTTGACTATTTGTCTCGATCTGGTCAATACGGAGCAAGTATGTGTAAGAGTAACATGCTGCAGACAGCCCTGGAACACATTAATCGTTCCTAGTGCTGAAAATTCACGCGCATGCCACTGCCAGCATCTGTTTCACCTATGCAGCAGACTGTCAACACACAAAGTACAGAGGAACAACAACAAGACTACACAAATGATTTGTGAACAGGACAGTTCTTGCATCAACTGCAGGTAATCCATCCCACCATCCCCTTCCTTGTGTCCACCCTCCTGCTCCTGCACACCAGCCATGCCACTGGGATGGACAAGTCTGTTCTGGGTACCATTCGAAATGCACATGGATGCCCGTCGAACCTTGTCCTCCCTCCTTGTCTCATCTTCTTCTTCCTTCAATGCAAAATAGCATGTGCAGTGGTTGTGACAACAGCCAAAGAAGTGCTATAGTCATCCAGAGTTCATATCACACAAGAATTCCTTTGGCAAGGTGAACAGCCGGCTACGCGAGCACAAGCCTTTGCCTTGACTGAACCAGGAGGATTCTCCATTGAAGCTGCTGAAGCAGTTTGATGATTTGACTTCGTGCACAATCTCTGAATCATTCACAAACACAACTATGTGAGAACAGAGTGGAACAGGTAGCCTGAACATGAATACACTTGCAAGCGTGCCCATGCACCTCCCATGGAATTCATAGCTTTCGTTGGCCCCCCTTATGGAACAATCAACCGAATGCAGGTGTGCAGACGGATACATGGCAGAGTGATTACCCCCGGCACACTCACCACAATGTCAAAGAATAGAGCTGTGTTGGACGGTGACTTGTGCATGGTTATGACCAACTCTGAAGAGTTGAAGAGGGTTCAACTCCTGCAAAAATCGGGACAGTTGCACAGTGCATTTATTTGTGCTCCAACAATTTGGAGGACTTGTGCTACAATCAACTTCCATCCTCTGCTCATGTTGTCTCAGCAAGCACGAACATCAGTGTTTTGTCCTGCAGCGAAGGAATGGCGACAGTGCGTAAAACCGGAGAAGCCCATATCTTCCCCACTCGTTTCAATCAGCTGATTGCCTGTCCAGTTGACCATGCAGTGCCAGAGCGAGCAGGACGGACGGCCATATGACCAGCAAAGGCCACCCCGTCCCATCATTCCAGGCTCGAAAACCTCCCGACGGACGACAGATTGCATTGCCCTCTCGGGCCAAAAGGGTCACAAGCCGATATCCAGCGGCGCCCAGAGTTGGCAAAAGCGACCCACTCACCTCCTGATTGCCATGCAGCACCGAAACTACGGCACCAGCAGTCTTCAGCGCGCAGCGCATCAGCAACCCGCGCAAAGACCCCACCGAGGTGACCGCAAGCAGGCCCCTGGGGCCTACAGAATATCCCACGGGCACACATACACACACTGGCACGTGCTACAGCCTGTTGATCCTTGGATGGGATGTGGATGGGCCTTCTCTTTGCCCAAAATGTAACACCCTAATGTACGCAGTCCGCCCACTGTGGGCGCGTGGTGGGTCGACAGGCTGCACTACTGTCGATGTACACCTGTACTTGAGCTGCAGGGTGTGACCACGTTTCAGGTTGCCACCGCGCCTGTCAGATTCCGTACAGCCAGTGCCGAACACCGACGGAGCGTGAGAGAGGCGAGGCGGCGCTGGTGGTCATGGCTCAGGCAAGTGTATGGCTGGGCGATTGAGGGGGACGGACGGGCTCCGCGGCTGTGCGCAAATCCATTTGATCGGGCGTCTGATGTCAGTTTACAGCGTTGGGTTCCCATCGAACGCCACCGAACGACGCCTTTCAACGCAAAGGAAAACGTCAAAGAGATAGTATAGACATCCCCAGCCTGGGGAAAATTTTGGTCAGACTCTTTGCCATGCTGGTGACATGAATGCAGAAGTGTCCAAGCCCAACAGGAGTAGCAGGCAATGTAGTCCCACCTGTACTGGTGGGGCCCGTGCTGCGCTTCTTCCTCTGGGGGAAGTCGATCTCACTGGGAGCCCCTTTGTCGTCGGGGCGATGTTTGGGCAGCAGGGAGGCGCAACCACTCCAGCCCAGGTGCAGGTGGCCTGGGAAGACCAGAGCAACATCAACAGATTCAACAAACTCAACAACGAGTGGCATGAGCTGCAGGCGAGAGTGCAGCGCCAAGAGGTGAGAGGAACGTGCCCCTTGTCTTTGCGAAACTTTCACCAAAGGCTGGGATACAACGACCAGCAGACGATTTGTTACAACAATGGAAAAATCACCTTTGGCACTTCAAGGCATGTCCGATTGCGCTATGCGTAACATCTGTCCGAAGAAACAGAGACGTGTCCGTTTGCTCTTAAAAGCTAAGCAGAGCTATGGACCTGATGACAGAAAATGCACACACTCAACTCTTTGCCCTGTCATACTGAGGTGGTTTTGGTGGTGCAACACCTCACTTGATGTGAATTTTGCAGAGGTTGACTGAAGATCTGGAAGATGCCAGCAACGAGCTTATGCTAGTCGATGACGATGAGGTGGGGCGGCATTGCAGGCCGTGGTTGTTCTGTGTAGAAGTTAGTTCTGCCAGAATATAAGGACACACATTTCTCAATTCGTTTGAAGAAATGGAAAGATGGTGCTCCCAGTTGAAAGTGGCTGTGGCCTTACCGCTTGACCGATTAACCTTCCACCCAGCCACCTGAAAGGAGCTCTGGCTCCCCATATTGTACCCATCGCATAGCACCGTTCGGATCACGTGGCCATGGCAGTTCAATCGGGCTTTATGGCTGTGGGCGTCCGAATACTGATGGAAGCCTGTCCAAGCAATTAGTCATGATTTGCGCTAGTTTGAACTATATCACCCTTGTGATAGAGGACATCAGGTCATTTGATTGTTTTTGCAAAGTCACAACAAGGGGACGTCAATGACTGCAGGTTATCTCCTTGGCAGTGAGCATTGTCTGAACAGAAACACTTGGTGTTCCTGCCAAATTGCATATGTCCAGGTCACTGCTATGTGGCACAGGTACGCTTCGCAATGAGCGACTGCCTGTTCGTCCGTTTACCACAAGACGAAGTCGAGGTGAAGCTCCAGGAGGAAGCAGAGAGGGTAAAGAAGGATTACGAGAGCACCAAGGAGGAGGTTGAGAAAATTGGTGCAGAAATGGCAATGTTGAAGACCAGGCTGTATGAGAAGTTTGGGAATGCCATCAACCTGGAGGAGGAGGTCTGATTTGTTTGGGAGCTCTGGTCCTGAACAAACGAACGAGTTGGAGATTGTATGATGGACATGGGATATAGAAATTTGTGAGTATTGCATTCTTGGTTCTTGATTGTGACAAGTTTCTTGTGATACTTCAATTGTATCTGGTGTAGGTTGCACGTTTTAGTGGCTCCTACTCAAAGACGCATCCTGATCTCTGGGCTGAGGGCCAGCCATCCTGGCACAGCTGCTGGGCATGGGACAAAACGTAACAGCATCAACTTATGGGATGCTTGTCACAGGGAGGAAGCAACATCTGCTGAATACTCCAGAACTCCATTGCGACGATGATACTGGTGCCTGGCATAATTGTACTGTGGAGCCAATGCTGTGTAGCACTGCATTGTGTTGCTTAAGATTGCAAATCTGATGGCAAGGCTAGCAAAAGAATGCGCACCATATAGCACGTGCAGTTGGCTGATGTGCACATGCTGACGTTGCTCGCACATGGCCAGTCGATTGGAGAACTGATGCCTTGTGTCAGGAAACTCAAATTCGCTGCCAGCAGTATCAACAACAAAACTGGGTATTAAAACATGAGTGGCTCCCACGTTCATATCAACTGCTGAAACCATATCCCAATACATTGCCGGCCCTGATAGGTGCCGGAGCAACAACTTGCCATTTGCTGACCAATACGACCAATGGAAGTTTATGCTGGGTACCTCAACATTTCAGAATTCTTATAACCAATCCCCACCCACAGGAAACCTGTTTGTGTCCGCATCTCAAGTCCTAACATGGGCTGCGCTGTGTGTACCCAGTCCGATGGTGCAGCAACTAATGCTCAGTCTGTTTGCCAGCACATGTTCCATTGTTTGCACCCAATTTGGCTGTGCAACTGCAACGTGCAGTTTGCAGTCCGTCCCTGCATTGGATCCGTTGTACAACCTTGTCTGTGTTTCATGCTGTTACTGTTGCACCATCTGAGTACAGCATGGAAAGGGTATTGCAAATATCCTTGGACAGGGCCAAGATGACCACTGTATCATGTGCTTCTCTCCTGCTAATAAGTCTATCGTCGACATCAACCTCTTTATGTGCCTTGCAATTGTGCCTTCTCTCTCATTTGAAGTTGAGACAGGCACTCTTGCATGCGTGGTGGGGTGTGTGGGCATTGAAATTCTCATCATAGCTCCACCATTGCGTTCTGTGGCAACGAGAAACAACCATCTGGATGTATCTTTGCCTCTCATTACTTCAAGTCGCCAGGGCAGCCTGTGATTATTTGTGTAGACAATGAAAACCACAGGAATTCATAGACTTGCAAATGCCCTCCAAACATGGCTGCAACATCCAGAGTTCCCATGCATGCCAGTAGCAGTGGCTGCTGTACTCTTCTACCAGGAGAACAGGGCTGAACAACACGTATGGGCTAGTCTGCGGTGTTGAGGAGGGGCAAGGTAAAATTGCCGTGCTGCAAAACTGCCATAAGCAAGTGGCAGCAGTAGTTGAATCACAATCTACACGTTGCCATTTCAGTAATGTCTGACCCTGCCATGTAAAACAACTCTCAATGGAATGCACTCTCATTTGCAGTTGGCACAATTGCGCCAAAGGTGTGACAGTACAGTAGAAGCCAAGGCAAGAAAAGTCCTGTGCCAACATCCACTAAACGGAAACCTGGCACAACATCACACCCACCACGAAAATTCCATTTTCTCATTGGCCAGATGGCGGATACTGCAGGGCTCAGTTTGCAGCAAGTAATAGCTGTGTTGAGCACCCGCACGCAGAGATGGTCCCCGAAAGAGGGCCCACATGAGCAGCGCTACAGAGCTCAAACACCTGCTTCTTGACGTCTACCCCATTGAGCATTGCCAAATCAAATCGCGAATCCTGCACAACCCAGGGGGGGTGGGCAAAACTACCGTCGTGCGCCGCGGGCTGGCGCACCAGCCCCAACAAAAACCTGAACCGAACAAATGCTTGGCTATTCCCTGGAGCGCCACCCTTTTTAGGCTGCCTCTGCCTGCGCACTGATCAAGCGACGTACTTCTCCTTCGACCTGCGGTCGCCTTTCATCTGGTCGGAGTGCGAGTTGTACGCGATCTGCGTCTCGCTGGGAATCGACAAGTGCTCCTTCATCTGCCTTGCGATGCTCAGCTGCGCCTCCTCGTTGCTGGCCGTCCGCGTCCACAGCTGCATCCTGTTCCCCCTCGCCCTCACGCTCACCATCAGCCCGCAGATCTCGTCGCTCTCCTCGAACTGGTCCCCTATGCACGCCATGACCGCCTGCAACCACATCTCATCCACGTCGCTCTGCTGCCGCCCCACGTCCTTGGGGCTGATCGTCCAGGACCCCCCCTTGTCGTTTCTGGGGTCCTCCCACTCCGGCTCGATGCCCTCCTTGAACAGGCAGTAGTCCGTGTTCGGCGAAAACTCGCTGGGCCCCTTGATGTTGTTGAACAGCTTCCAAAAGTCCTCCACGGTGTTGAACGTGTACACGCGCCGCCGCGTCTGCCCGTACGTCGTCTGCGACTGGCCCTTCTGGTGGGAGTCGAACCACAGCGTCCACTTGTACTCCAGGACGTGGTTGCCGTCGGCGTCCCTCTCCCCCTCCTCCTCCGGCTTCGAGGCAGCGGCGTCGGCCTCCGGCTTGGCGACCTCCGGCGTGGGCGTGTTGCTTTCCCCCTCAGGCAGGGCCTTTTCCTCAGTCATAGTCAGCAGCGGATCGAGGGACGCTGGTGCGAGGATGCGCGGGGGGAGCGGTGGGTCGAGTGCCGGGGAGAAGTCGGCAAGGGACGGTCAGCAGCTCCGGCAGCCGACCCGTGTGTGGGTTCCGAGGGGTGGGCAGGAGGAAAAGGGGCAGCCGGTGGGGAGGCAAATTGATGGCCCATCTGCGTCATTGTGGGTGGACGGCATCCAAATCATGGCAGCAGGGATGTGAAGCACAGGAGTAGCTAGCTGCCTGTGGGAGGTGGGGCAGCAGTTGTGGCTCGCGGGCTGGTCACAGAAGCTCGCGGCACGGAAATTGGGACGGCATGGAACCCTACAGGCGGATTGCTGCGGGGTCGAGTGGCGCTGGGGAGCAACCCCATCGTTTCCTAGCCGCGCCTGCATTGTTCGCTGGGACTGGTCGACATGCCGGACAATGCTTGGCATTTTGGGGCGACTACCCAAGCGATGCTGTGTGCAATCAGCGGCGGTGGGCAGCGGAGCATAAATATAATGAGGTACGGAGGAAACTTAGGCGGCGATCGCATTGGGCAGCCATTGCCTTAGCACAGCAGGGCGGGAGCGCGTACTCAGTTTTCTCCGCACTCGCATCCAAGCAAGTCAGAAGCCCGGACAAGTAGGGCATCACTTGCAGTGCCGATCCCAAGGAAGCGGTGCCTTTGCTATGGCAAACCCTGCAATCGGACGTAGAGGCTCGCATTTGCTCTGTTGTGTACTGTATCTTACACATGCACGCAGGTGCATGTCTTGTTCGCTCAGTGCATTGCTGCACGAAGCGTCGACTGCGACGGGTAATTCCAGCCAGTTTTACCTCAGTCAAACAAGTTCGCTCCAGTCAGTTTCAGCAACGTGGTTCCAATCTCCCAACAAAAGCCACAAAAGGTCTGAAGACCTCTTGTGGGCTGCAGGTACCTTGTTGCTTAAATGCTAGGCAGCCCTTGGTAATTTCAAAATAAGTTAGCTTGATCCTTCAGCATCTTATGCTGGGTGCTGAACCCCCTGCTTGCGCTGCTCGGATGGTGAACATAGACGACTGCTGACACAGGTGGATGGCTTATGGGCCAATTAGAAAACCACAGGGTCCAATGTGTCCAATGATTTGTAGTGCCTGCCCCTTGGGCAAGGTGCTCATTGCGCAAACAATGGGCACAGCGACACGGCAAAACAAGGCAGAGACGTAAATAAAGAGCAGGGCGCTCTACAGCATGTCCAGCGCACAGCGGTGCACAGTGCTGGGCGCTCATATCCAACCTCGGATCAGTGACCTAAACAATGAAGGACAGACACCAAAACACAAAACATGTAAGGTGGCAGCACCTGTTGTGGAAGCAAGGCTCTATTGGGTTATGGATGCCATGTAGGGGCTAATGAAATTTCTCGCCAGTGCGCTGCGATGCTGTAGTTGCACATGGGATGCGAGAAGGCTCTACGGACAAGTCCCACTGAGTCATCGTGCACTAGCAATTGTACACAATGCAATTTTCCCACGAAAACCTTGTTACACAGGCTGCAACAGTCCAATCCCACAAAGAAACAGATTGCATGCTGCGATCTTCACTATCACGCACACTCTGCGAGGAGAAAAACAATAGCACTGCACCCACATCCATACCGGCAAATTGCTCATCACACAGCAGGCCATGAGCATTGATTCTGCCTAAGCCCTTATACACAGAGTCCCAGATCTTATACCCAGTCTCCCATTCTGCCTTCATGCACATCTTGCCACGTCTATCAACTGCTGCATCACCCTTTTGGTGCCCACAGCCATGGTGCACTCCTCGTAGGAGAGGCCATGCTTGGCACACAGCTCCTTCACCCTCTGCCGCACCTTGCTCAAGTTGTGGCGGGGGAGCGTGGGGAACAGGTGGTGCTCAATTTGGTAGTTCAGCCCCCCCATGAACCAGTTCACCCACTGCGTCCCAGTAATGTCCCGCGTGGACACGATCTGAGAAGTAACAAAGTCCTTCGAATCCGAGTAGATCTCCATGCCATTGTGGCTCTGCACAAAGGCGAAGCTGAGCATGAACCCCGCCAGCACCTGGCTGAGGACCAGGTAGGCCGCAGCCTTCCATGGTGACAGCGAGCACAGCACTACCCCAAAGTACCAGGCGTAGTGCAGCCCCAGGAAACTCAACTCCTGCCAGGCCTTGCCGTCCTTCATGCTCGTTGCCAGCACGTGGGTGAAGCTCTGTTGCAGCCACACAACCCGCGCCATGCACAGGATTGGCCAGAACAGCAGGTGCTGGAAACGAATCAGGGTCCTGTAAGCGCTGTCCGGCAACGTTTCCAGCATGTCTGCACTCCATGCCAGCAGCGGCAGCGTGTCAATGTCAGGGTCCACCGCAAACTTCTCGTTGTCGAGCTCATTGGGCACCGCGTGGTGCTGATTGTGCTTGTTCTTCCACCAGTCCACGCTGAACCCCAGCCATACGTCCCCGATCAGGTACCCGAAGCAGTTGTTCCAGGTCCGGTTCTTGAACACCTGGTGGTGGCAGAAGTCGTGCGCCAGCCAGCCGCACTGCTGCCAGAAAAGGGCCAGCAGGAAGGCCGACAGCAGCACGTAGCGCCACTGGTCGCCGGAGCAGACCAGCGTCGCGATCGCGGTGGTCAGGATCGCCAGGTTCATGGTCACCTTCCACGCGTAGAACACCTTGTCGCTGTTGAACAGGCCCTCCGCCAGCAGCGCGCTCCTCAGCTTCCTGAAGTCCGCCAGGATTGCCGAATCCTCCTCCTCTTTCCGCAGATCCCC
The DNA here is from genome assembly GCA_905146915.1 of Ostreobium quekettii. Classification (NCBI taxonomy): domain Eukaryota; kingdom Viridiplantae; phylum Chlorophyta; class Ulvophyceae; order Bryopsidales; family Ostreobiaceae; genus Ostreobium; species Ostreobium quekettii. The sequence continues at coordinate 92,477 of CAJHUC010000374.1, read as the reverse complement.
GATGCACAGCTTGGCCAGCTTCTGCCACGACGCAGCAGCGTGGAAGCAGGAGAACACGTCCGACGCGTCGCGCCCGCCCTGCGTGTAAATCACCCGGCCGCCAGGGTGGACTCTCCCGAACTCGGTCACGTCGTACACCTTGCCCCGAATCACGATCCAGCAGTCTTCCGGGCTGTCATGCAGGGCCACCTCCTTCATGGTGAACGATCTGTTCCCTCCGTTGGCGGCCTGAAGCTCGCCCAGTGATCTGGACCGCCGCGCCTGCTTCTCGCCGCCTCGGGATCCCCGTATCCGCAGGGCGCCCGTGGCGAAGGCGAATTGGCAGAGGGCCAGCCATGCCCAGCGGAGGGCGGCGCACGCGCCCCCGCTCGACCCTGCAGCGCCCGCCATGGCGACGGAGGCCGCTGCCGGGGAGGGGAGGCGTGGGCGCAGGGGCGATAGAGGTGCGGATAGGCGAAACGGACGGCCTGTGCACTACGGCCCTTTTGACGGTGGAGGCAGATTCTCCGAGGGAGGAGGTCCATCATTCCCTCCGCATCATCAGCACCATCAAGAAATCTTACAATGCTGGACATCCGCGCACACGTGCAGTGCCGGCGTCGTGGCGTGGCCGGCAGCGTGTTTGCATGTGAGCAGCCGCGTTGCTTATGGGCCGTTTGCCTGGGCCGATTTGCCCGTGAGCGCAAACGCCATGAGCACTGTTCGCCTTGTGTTCATGTCATTGTTAGCCGCTCTACTTGGCGCTGCCTTGTTGAGGCACGCAACAATGACCTTGTTCTTTGGTGCCTGTGATTCGTCGGTGTGAGTAATAGGCATGGCATGCAAAAGCACTCAAATTCGAGGTTTGTCTGACGCCCATCAGTTTTGAATGCGAAGGACATGAAGGCGTACTGAAGGGCATAAAGCGTATGAGGATTCGCTAACTTGAACGCTACAAAAACTGAAACTAAAAACCTCGACGTAAAAGAAGAAGCTCTAAATCATGCTCTTCACAACCATCCGGACCATTAAAAATAAAGCGTATCGGACATTTGTGTCAAATTGCTTTAGTGCTGTCGCACGGATGCAAGGCTCCTTGAGGTGCATTTCCTTGGGTGTTCGAAATAGTCGATGTGTTTTGGGGCAAACGTGTCATAGATCAGAACCTTGAAGTGCGCCTGTACAAGACCCTGGCTGCTCGCCCACATTGCCTTTGAGCTCGGTTTCTTAGGGTCCTTTTGCACCATTTGTTCTCGACATCATCGCGATATTCTGATAGTGGAATTCATCTCGAGAAATTTGAGCATCGATTGACCATAATCGAAAGGGACCTGGCTGGTCAAGAAATCCTACACACTGAGGCGAAGACGCAGCCATCAGCCCCGTATCCCATCAGTATTCTGCATCATTCATTTGTACATAACAGAGCAAGGTGGTGGCTGTCAACTTCTTATTTTGTCCAAGCAGAACAGTGTCCATGAACTGTTCACTGAAATCTAACGTACAACACAAACAAAGTCCAGAAGTCCATCAATTCCTATGGACAAGCGTGATTCTTTCTGCCCCATCCCTTCGCACTCTTGCTCGTCCCAAAATGTTCAGCCCAGTGTGTTGTGGGTCAGCTGTGTGCACGCGCAGCTGGCGAATGTGGGTGGTGCTTCTCCCTGTCTGTGCTGGATTGAGAGTGGCTGGAGCTGAGGGGTTATGGGGAAGGGCGACGAGACGGGTTACTGAGTCCCGATGGTAGAAGCCGCAATGGGAATTGGCAGGAATGGGACCGAAGGGTGGGGAAGCTGTCCCAAAGATGCTGGGGCGGTTGCCCGTTTCGGCACCAGCATTTCGGAAAACGGCCATGAGTGCACGAAATGGGGGGAGGACAGAAAACATGCAGGAAAAGCAAGCGTATGCGCCCAGTAGCAAAACGTTGCTGACCACAAAGTTGGCAATGCACGAACCAGAAGAGACGAACAAGACACGGGGGTTTGGCGATTGTTGAAGGAGACGAGGGACTTCCAAGGGGCGATGACCCAAGCCAAAACGTTGCAAGTCTGTCATTTCGATTTGATCAGAAGATGCACGCAGAGCGATTCGGAAATGACATATCATGACACAAGACGCCTTATCGTGGACGGCGAAGGGAAGCATCCTCGTCACGGCAGTTAAAGGCAACAACAAAAAATGCGGATTGGCAATTGTGTGCAACGCGAATCAACACTAAGGCGCCGCATCAAGATGCGAGCTCGCGTGCCGTGGAAGGTGAAGAGGCTATTTTCAATCGTGATGACGCAGAACAAGCCAAGGATCCAGAGCAGAACTTGAGTACTGCGCAGGTCAAGAACGGCAGCCCTTCATGCAGCGTGCCTGATCATGGAGGGTTACAGAGAGGGTGCAAATTATGATGGCGCAAGGCAATATGCCCAAATGCGGATCATCGAGGTCGCAAGATCTCGTTAAGCATTCTGTTGCAAAAGACCCTCGCGATTCGAGCCTTGGATGTTAAAAACATTTTGGGCTGCAGAACAAGATTTCGATAATGTGAAGCAAAGGGATCGTGGCATACAATTGAAAGCACATGGGAGTATCTGGTTGCTGATGATGTGTGATAGTGACGAAAATATCCGGATATCATGACGGGTTTAGAATATCCTGACACGGGAATTCCCGGGCTACGGTGCGCTCAACCACTCAATGACATCCGGATCTTGTCGTCGCGATCGCATTCAAATGGAGTGTGGAAGACCAAAATTGCCAGGTTCAGGTCGCGCAATGTGTTCCAAAGTGTAAATGCGTTTAGACAAAACGTTGGAAGATAAAATTGCTATGTGCGTTTTGCTGCGAAACACGGGCGATGTCGTCACTCTGATACTCGAAGTTGTGCAAAGCTGGAGGACCTAAACTTTAGGACCCAGGTCTTAGTAGCTCATAAAGTACACAGTTGTGCTGAAGTTGAAGCTAGTCAATAACAGCAAGCTCAAGCGAGCCTATCTCGGAGCGTGCAGCACGTGCCTGGCATCCATGCTGATACTTCAGTTCGCAAACAATGAGAGTGAAATTCTGGCAGTGGATTTGACTGACCGTTGACAAATTAGTCGTTGGAAGCAGAAGGCAATAGAATTTCCTGCTCTCCAAAAGAACGGTTTGCAAACAGGACGGCACAAGTTGCTGATGTACGGAAGCATCCTTCGTTGACTCCAGACAACAGAAATTTCTGCAGTCTGACACTGAAGCTCATTGAAATCGGACTGGACAATACCGCTCATTACATTGACAATGTGGTTTACGACAGCGGAATTTGCTATACTTGAGCGACATCATTCAGAGATTAATGTAATGGAATTCGCTAATTCCTTGCCTGTCAGTTGCAGCACAATTCGATGAATGTACGTAAGAAAGTTGCTGATATCTTGCATTAGAAACTCTTTGAGACTCCCTAACATTGAACGGCAGAACATTTGAGTTTTCAGTTTTTACGATGTTCTTCTTTGGGGCAATATATTACTTGCGTATTATACCAGAAATACTTGTATTATGGCACGTATGCTTGCTGAATCGCATCAGCAAAATTCATTACGATTAATAAATTGTAAGTATTGTGACAACGAAGTTTTAGCGGGAGAATTCGCTGACTTTCGGCAGCAAGAGCAATTGTGGTCTGGCGAAAGAATCAACTGAAATGTGACGATACAATACCAAGCTTTGTGCCAGCCCAGCCCACTGACGTTTGGCTGAAGAAGTCGCTGTCCTCTGCTCGTATCATGATTCCATCTTTGGTAGCACTCTTAGGACTGAATGGTGCATTGCTGCTATGATTTTCACGAACAGTACTTGTACGAAGGTGTTGGTGCGCACGTAATTACCTTAATTATGTAATTGGCTATAGCCAATTTGGTTACAAGCGTACCGAAGTTCCCAGCATTGAGCGCTGCTTTGGGGCTGCGCTCTCTTGCCCTGCCGCAGCAGCACAGTCGATTGCATTTCGGCGGCAGCGCGCACTGTGTTCGAAATGATATTCGTTGGCATCTTCTGTCATTGTTGTTCGAATCAACAGGATCGTCTGGACATTTTTGTGGATGCGTCTGTCCTCGTGTTGAATTCACCATTACCCAGGTTATTGCTTCCCTCAATGAACGACACATGGCGACTGACTTGGCGACAACGCCATTGACTGGTTAGGGTTTGACAAGGACAGACGGTGAGCGTTGGCAAGAAGCGAAAAGGTACACCGAGATTGCAAATAGGAACTTATTACATGTAGGCTGAAGATTAGGGTACTAATTGAATCTCTGGGTGATTAGCAAAGCGGAAAATGTAACCTCATAGATCTCATTTGCAACCGATGGACACGTCACACTTGTGTCCTTCCAAGAAAGTCAAGTGGCATATCTCTGTGTATAGAAAACCTGTTGTGCGTCTGGACCTATTTCGCCTTTCCGTTCGCCCATGTCAGAGGCGCGTGGTGCTCATCGGAATCACATTGACGTAAACCACCACAGAGGGTTAAAGAAATCGGTGAATCAGCAGCGTGGCCAAAAGAATTGGAGGATTCCAGTCAAGTTTATCAGGCATGGCCAAGGCGCACCAGTAACTACGATTAGATACACTTTCTCTTTCACTGCCGTCCCTACGGTGGTATAAGTCAGAGCCAATCAAGTCTGTCTCGATATAGCAGTGACCAAACACTTTTTGGTTCCGTCCCTGCTCGCCAACTGGTTAAATTACTGCAGGCTGTGTGCTATCATCGACAAACGCTTCTCGCGAATTAAGAATTGCTGGATTCTGGATTTTGTTTCTGACATACATTTGATTTCATTGAAAAAATCATGGACACCGCTTTTCCTGGCAAACTGGGAGGCTACAGCTACTTCGTTCTCTTATTTGGTACAATTTCATAGCTCCGATGATGACAAAGATGATGACTAAGGCATTTGCGCTGCATTCAAGGTTTGCTTTTCAGCAATTTTGCCGGAACGGCTTTTCCTGGTTCAGTATCGCCCCTGTGCACTGGAGGCCTTCGACCTTGCACGCGGCTGCCCAAGGGCGCCCTCTCAACAAACGAGCAACCGCCCCCAGCCGCTCCCGATGGACCCGTCGGCGGTGCGCCAAAGTACTGGCCCAATCCGGGGCGGGGCTGATGCTTCGTCAGCCCGCCGCGCAAAAAATGTGGACGGCTCTCCGCCAAAGGCATCTGCGATCGCCCACCACACCCGCTCCCACCCAACAAGCCCCCGGCCGAAGCCACACAACTTGCGCCCCTCTCCACGCCGTGAGGGCCCCGCCAGCCGCCATGGAGTCCGCGTCCACCATGCGGTCAGTGCACGCGCGTGCGTACACCTGCCTTACCCCGAACGCCATGGCACCGGGCATCCAATCCCAGTGCCTGCAGCGACATGGCCTGGTGATGTAGAAGGATCGGAGTGTTTCGAGCACCACAAGCGCCTTTGGGGCATGTTCTTTGAAGGGCAGATTCCTTGTGCTGAGGCAGCGCCAACGGGCGGCAACGCTTTTCCTTTTTGCGCGTCGATGTGGGCGCCGGAAGTGGCGGGCGGCAGGCTGCGGAAGGTCTGGTCGACCTTGCCACCTTACCCGTGTCGCATTCGCGCTTCCGCTGCGCGCTGACGCTCTCCGCCGTGGCTGCAATCCAGGCCCGCCAGCGCCCGCTCGCTCGGCGCCAGCACCTTCCAGGTGAGCCCCCTCTTGGCAAGTGCGCACCGATGTGAAAAGAGTTCCAACACGCTCTGTTCCAGCCTCCACGACTTGATCACATTGTCCCTATTGTCACACTTGTCGTTGGTGTGGCCTGAACGTTGCATTGGTCAATCGACTGTTGCGCTTTCCGGCGCGACTGTGGGCAGTAATCGACTCGGATGTCTGATGCATTGGCGAATTTGTGACTCTGTCCGATTGTTGCGCAGGGTACGGGGAGGGTCAGGTTCGTGCAGGTGGCGGCCGGACGGGTAAGCACCGCCCTTGACTCCCCAAGGATGGATGAAAAGCCGAATCGTGACAGTCCCATGCCGCCGCGAGCAGCCCCCTTTGGACGAATTGCGCGCGACTGAACAGGCGTAGTTGATTGTGGACACATTTGTGCACCGTCCAATTGTCGATGTGTCATGTTGCGGTCCCAGGGAGGTCGCGCCACCGCGCGTCGGTCGGGTCCCGTCGCCGTGGTGGCGGAAGACAGGCCAGTGATCATCGGCCTCGCCGCCGACTCAGGTCAGTTTTCCCTCCCTCAGGTGGCACAGGGAGGGGGTCCACTGGCAAGCATCGTGGGCCTTTGACCTCGAGCAAAGAGGCACTTTTTGATCAATTGGGTGTGTGGATAGCATTGCAACGGCCGGTGTGCCGTTTGCTCGCTTTGCCAATACATGTTCGTCGATTTCTTCCTCCCCGCGATGGGCATGAATCAATCACTGGCAGAGCGGGCGCCACGTGGATGGCGTGCGCCTGACGCCTGCCTGGCGGGGTCTCAAAAGGGCGATGGCTGCCTCAGGGTCAACCGTCTCGTGGCTTGATCCTGCGTCGTTGCTGCTGGCGCGCACGGTCGATGCAGTTGCGGCTGTTGCCAGTAGGATGTGCCTTCTGATTTTGGTGCTGCTTGTGGCGAGCCAGGTTGTGGAAAGTCCACGTTCATGAGGCGTGTGACAGGGGTCTTTGGCGGAACTCCCACCCCTCCCTCTGGTAAGCACTGGATGTATAATGAATAATCGTTGGGTGGTCTGCTCTGGTGGAAGGCAATGCCCTGAACTGCTGTTGGCTCAAAGTGGTACCCTGCTGCATTTGTTGTAGCCACCAGCACCTGAATACACCATCTGTTGGTTCAACATGGTCACCAAAGCCTGTGGTCAGGGAAAAAGCTAGCTGATACATCGGCAGATTGGCCATTGGGAATTGTGGCAAAGAATTGAGCATATGTCCTGTCCAGGTTGTGCCATGTGCAATACAGACAAAGAGAGTTATCTTGTGGACAATGTTAATCCACTTAGGGAATGATACTTTAGGCTGTGGACAAACTGTGAATCTACTGGCATGGGGCAAAGGTACAACGCCAATTGTTGTTGAGACTCCATGCAATCTGATCAACAAGAGCCGCAACCACAAGCAATGTGACTGAGTGCAAAGTTGTTGCGTTTAAGTTGACAGCACAGATTGCATAAGCTTAGCTGATGCCCAATCAGTACTTGGCATGGGCGTGCCTGACCAATGTCAGGACTTGTGACGGGTTGATTTGCACTGCGTGATAACCGACGGTTTGGGTGCCTTGCATTAACATATCCGTTTGGAGCTTCTGTGGCTACACCCACCCCCTCCGTCTTGTTTTGATCAGATTGTCCATAAACGATGAAACATTAGACTGTCAATACGTTGTACTGTGGGTGCATGTTCAAGATTATCGATGCCAACGGCACTGCAAGCACAGGTAGTAGGATCGCTGTAGGAATTCGTGCCTGGAACGCGTGCTCTCACAGCTCTTCATTCGCGTGTGTGCGATTCTTCGAGTTTGGGCGTTGGTAGTCATATCCCTGGACTTAGCGGTAATATCCCTGGTCTAGTGGTCATATCATCCCTGTCTTAGTGTTGTGTGGGGACATAATATGTGTGATAACGTGTGGTGTACAATGAACAGTGAGCACCATCTTTCTGTTGTCAAAGATTTGTCCCACCAATGTGCCTGTCATCAGGTGGAAACCCCGACTCCAATACCCTCCTGTCGGAAATGACGACCGTCATCTGCCTCGACGACTATCACTGCCTCGACCGCTATGGCCGAAAGGAAAAGAATGTCACTGCCCTCGCACCTGAGGCGCAAAATTTTGACCTCATGGCCGAGCAAGTCCAGGCCATCAGGGATGGTAAAGCGATCCAGAAGCCAATCTATAACCATGTGTCTGGGCTGCTTGACCCACCCGAGGAGATCACCCCTCCCAAGGTAATTGCTAGTGAGAGAAGCGAGCGGATAACAAAAAATATTCATTGCCCAGTGTGGCCCAGCGGCTGCGTAAAATGTCAGTGATTGCATTTGTCAGAACATGAAAAGTCACTGCCCTTTGAACCTGGGTAATTTATGCTGATGGCAATTGAAGACGAAAGTTCTCTTCGATTCTACTGGTCAGAATTTGGGCAACCATTGGTAATTCACCCAAGACGACAGAGCAAGGTTTGTCATCACCAGCGCTTGGTTATGAACTGTGGGATAATTCACACACTCCAGTTGCCCACAGTGCAGCTGTTTAATCGAAATCGAAGAGAATATCCCATTGTGAAAATTCACCACATAACCTTATTGAGTCCGAGTGGACGAAACTGCTTAGTGGCTAGATGTGCACATTTGATGGCATTGCATGCATATGATACTAAGCATGCCTGACCAGGTGGTTGTATTGTTATGATGTTGCAATCAGTGAACAAAGTACCAAGATCTACAGTGCTCATGAACGCCCATGATCATGCTGCCCTCAGCATGTTATGGGTGCACTGGTGCGTGGCATTCTGGCTGGCCTCTGCAAGGCTCGTGTGCTTGGTTTTGTCTGATCCAACTGGTTTCATCACAACCAGCACTTCTTGTGCTTGGTGGTGATGGGGCTGACTCACTGTCTGCACTTCAACTCCTAAACAGGATGTGATAGTCCAGTGAAGATTGATATGCCTTGACATTGCTGATTTTTGTTGTGAAAGATTAATGTATAGATGTGCAGGCTCCTTTTATTATATCAGCAACATTTGGCCCCACAGGGCATCGTCTTGTCAGCCTGTCCAGGCAGCCCCAGCCCCAGGTGCTGCTGTTGGAATGTGACAACGCCAGGGTTGTACTTATGGTTCGTTGTTACCGCTGTGTCCTGGACGTGAACATGAAGACGTCACCCTTACGTACGAATCATAGCACACGATTGTCAAAACAAGAAGACAAGCCATACTGTGGGCACCCCTTGCTCAACAATCAGAGATTCAAACTCTTTCCAAGAGTTTGGAGTTACGCAAGCATTGATTTGAAGGTCTCAGAATGTTATTGACAGCAAGAGGTAACAATAGAAACGATTGAAGGGTAGAGAACCTTTGCTGAGAGGACCACGGCGCTGTCACCACCGCTCCTCTCTGAAGGTTCGCCATGAAACAGTAAAGCCAGAAGCCATGTCACAGATTGGTGCCCAGATTGCCATCTTATCCATCTTGCCACGGTGGCATTTGACTGTGCAATGTGTAGACATGCCCACTCATTCTTTCTTTCCATCGTGCTGCCGTGTGCCCTACAGCACTACTAGGAACTGCTAGTCATATCCATTTTCAGATATAGACGATGGAAACGATTGAACAATGGTGTGCCCCCCCCCCCCTTCCCCCCCTTCCCCCCAATCTTTTCTTTCTTTTTCCTCCAGCAGGTGAATTCTGTTTATTTGCAGCCAGTCATCAGGAAAATGTGTTCTTGTGGCAAAAGACAGCAATGCTGGTGTTTGGCTGCTCCATTCCTTGGGGGCCGGTTGTAAAGAAAGTTGTCAGGATGACAAGACTTGATTGTATGGAGGCTTGTGTGATGTTCATTATTGCATCTATTGTCTGGAGATCACTGCTGGAGTCATGCATGCCAAATGCACATCCTCAGCTTGTAGCATTGCAAAAATTTGTGAAGCACTCTGCCCTTTCATGTTTGATGCGAGTTTAGGAATGGGTGAGCAACGTTGCTGTCATGCAGATCTATGTGATTGAGGGGCTCCACCCGTTTTATGATGAGCGTGTCCGTGATCTCCTGGACTTCAGCATCTACCTGGACGTCTCCGATGAAGTCAAGTTTGCATGGAAGATTCAGCGTGACATGGCTGAGCGCGGTCACAGTCTGGAGTCCATCAAGGCATCCATCGAAGCCAGGAAACCTGACTTTAATGCCTACATCGATCCACAGAAGCAGTACGCAGACATGGTCATCGAGGTTGGTGGTGACTGTGCGCAGATTGTGTCTGTAAATACCTGAGCATAGCTGAGGGGTGGCACGACTGTTGTTGGTTGGTAATGATGAATACATTCACATGGTGTTACCGACTGTCTGTTGCACATGGTGGTCATGCAGGTGTGCATCCAATGCAGGGCCCATGGAGTCTCCATGGGTCAAGAACATTGGAAAGCCCCTCGTGTCTGGGCTGCAGATTTTGCCAAGGAGCTATTGCTGGCTGCTGCTCATGCTATTTATCATGCTTGAAAGCTATATGGAAGAGAATAGTAGGCCAAATGGCTTTGCGGTGGTTGTATTGCCACCGTGGATGCTATATTCTCGGCAGGGTCGAGTCGACTGTCAGGTTTTCATACTTTGATCCACCATGACAAGAGCTTTCCTTATCTTGAAATGTTTGCTGTGACAACAAGCTCACCTGCTGAAGACCTGCACTACCACTAACTACTACCAACTATCGTTGGCCGGCCTACGGCCGATCTTGACCTGAAAATCTTGGCATGATCTCAAGATGGCAACTGATGTGACAGTAGTGACAAGGCTGCCTGCATCAACTGTGCATAGGATTGTTTGGACAGAAATGGGAAGGAACACCTGCACCTGCTAACAGTGCCTGTCATTAACCAACGTTTGCAAGGGTGCTATATGCCATAACTTGACATGTGCAGGCAACGAGTACAACTGGCGAGAATTCAGCGATAAGCCATATGTTACCAGTATGGTGGTGAAACAAAGTGTCAGATCAAGATAGGGTGGTGTTCAGCATGGTTTCTTGTGGTCTCAACTGAACCTGGAACCTGTTCTGGTCACCAGGTGCTTCCTACACAGTTGATCCCCGACGACCAGGAGAAGAAAATCTTGCGTGTGCGACTCATCCAGAAGGAGGGCAACAAGAACTTCGACCCCCTGTACCTCTTCGATGAGGGCTCCACCATCTCTTGGATTCCCTGTGGCAGGAAGCTCACCTGCTCCTTCCCTGGCATCAAATTCTTCTATGGCCCGGACACATACTTTGATGAGGAGGTGAGGCCGATTGTATTGTATGCATGCATTTCCCCTTGCTGCAAGTCGTTGCTTGGGGCTGGTGGAGAGGTGCCTGCTTTTGGATTGTGCTTTAATGAATTTGAACATAGGCAAGTCACTTGCATTGCACCAACGTGGTAGCGATGTGCATTCTCGACCATTACAGTGTTTGTTGCCAGCACTGGGTGCGTGTTGTGTAGCTTCATGTGCAGTCGAAATTGCAGTGCAACTGCGATTGCGTTTGGTTGTAGGAAGCAGAAAATATTGCCAGGCCAGATGTGAAAACTGTAGTGCCAGGCATTGTGGACTAGATATTGGGAGTACGCCCAGCATCTAACAATGGCACTCCAACAGAAGTGAACAGTGGAGTTTGCAAATAGTGCTGTCAATAGCTCACAGTCAGTACACTGATGCTGTCGAATTGTTGGACGATGCCAGAGGCCTGGTACTGTTGGCAAAGGTTGGTACAGTTGGCAAGCAGGGTTTCAGGCAAACTGATGCTGGCAATGGAGTTTCTCCTGTGTGAAGAACGTGCAGCCATTCTGTATGAGTAGCGATTGCATCTTGACTGGCATCAATGGCATTTGGCCTCCCTCTTGTCAGGGAATTCTGTCATTAATGATCTAACGATGGGCGGCTGCGAAACGGCACTTAGTGTGTATTTCAACCCTATGCACACTGATAATTTCGTTCTGTACTTTGTCCAAGGTACCAGCCTTTATGTGATGTTTCAGCCACTCCAGCGTCCTCGTGCTTCTGGTCACGCCTGAACCCCTTTAAGCGACCAATGTGGGTACCAATGCGGATGACTTTCGTTGATTTATTTGCTCGTTTGTTGTCTTGCAGGTGTCTGTGCTGGAGATGGACGGGCAGTTTGACAAGCTGGAGGAGCTCATCTATGTGGAAAGCCACTTGAGCAGCACCTCTGCCAAGTTCTATGGCGAGATCACGCAGCAGATGCTCAAGAACTCTGGATTCCCAGGCTCCACGAACGGGACTGGCCTCTTCCAGACGATCGTGGGCCTGAAGATCCGTGAGGTGTACGAACGCATCTCCCAGAAGGAAGTCCTGCCTGTGAGCTAGAGGGGCAACCTGTTTGTGATGGTCCCGGCTGTGGGCGGGTTGGCTTGTGTAACCCTCTTTCAAGGCGGCGTTATGGTTGCAGGGTGTGCTGTTGGTGATTCCTGATTGGACGCATTGGTCATTTGTTGACATTCTTTCGGAGCCAGCAGGGATTCAGTTGGCGGCAGCGTTAAGTGTCGTTCAGGCCATGGGGTGGGGACCCAGACCAAGGTGGGAGACGCTGCAGGGGAAGACAAAAAACGTTGTATTGTTTTTGAAGGTTCGAGTCACGTGGCCCAGCCTCCAGTTTTGTACAAATGACGTGGAGAAGATTTGTGCATCTGTGTTGAGGAGTCTTGTCATACACATACCATGGGGCGTCATGTAGCCTCAAGCACATGGACACCTGGGAGCAGAACCGACTTGGGGGGATGTTTAACACCGTGTTCACAGGTTCTGTTGCCCCCTTGTATTCGTGCGCTTCAGAGGCAGGCACGCACAAGAATGGTTGCTATTCCAGCGATGGGCACTCAAAAGGCAACCAAACCATCGTGGCCATAAATTCCTTGGGGAGTGCGCAAAGTGGCATCTTGTAGAAGGTGTCTTACGTTCGCGGCGCCACCCACATTGTCACTCCATTGCCATCTACTTCAATGGAACTGTGAGTTTTCCAGGCCGCGTGTGGTTTTAGCTGGCAGAGCCTGAGGGGTGACGCAACCTCATTTCAGTCGACGGAGTTCAAACTACCAAGATGTTCCATGAAACAACAGTATTGCATAAGCTGCACACGGCTGTCTCACATGTGGCTGTTGCACTCTAGATGGCAGGGATGGGGCAGGGCGCCATGATAGCTGTTCGCAAGTCAGATTGATGACGACGACGGGAAGAGTAGGACATGGGACGAGGGCGTTTCCACCTGACCGGTCTCCTGAACCCACCCGGTCATGTTCCCCACACGACAACACATTACAACAAAGGTGTCCATCACCAACAACTCCACATACCCGAGGTCCCCGTACTTAACAGTTTGCCCTTTCGCTTCGCCCTTACTTTACTTCACGTTTCTCCCGTGACAGCAACCCTGAGTCACCCCTTCCCCGTTCTGTTATCCACTCCTTCCCGTTGTCTCCCTCAACTCAACCGAACTCCACTCTCTAGGGCGGGAGGGCTGGGTGCGAAACAAGATAGGAGGGGGACCGAGGGGAGAGCCTAAATAGCCGCCCCCGCTCAGCCCCGCCAAAGCCCGCCAAGTCCAAGCCGCCAAAACGGGCGGACCCTTGCACACTCCGTACTTTGACTGACCCAAGGTACTAGGAAGGGCCAGAAACCCATTTGAATACGATTGCGCCTGATTCGAAACTCGGCGCAACCCACCCAACGTCGTCCTGGGTGGAAATCTATTAACAGGATAGTTAATGTCATTTCCACCTGACCGGTCTCCTGAACCCACCCGGTCATGTTCCCCACACGACAGCACATTACAACAAAGGTGTCCATCACCAACAACTCCACATACCCGAGGTCCCCGTACTTAACAGTTTGCCCATTCACTCTCCAAGGGTACGGGAGGCACCTCCGGGGCAGAAAATGTGCCCAAACTGGGCGTGGAGGTCGCGGGCGGTGATCGTCATCCACCCGAACAAACGAAAGTCCCACTCAGTGGGTAAACGAAAAATGTCCACGTACGACCACATGGAGTCAGACTTCCAGCCACCCCAGTCCCGAATGCGCCGCTCGGCGACCTCCAAAGCGAAGCAGCTAGACGCACCGCCACCGCGGAGGCCATGGTGCGTGAAAGGTTCTCGAGCGATGGTCGGGTGCTTGGCCAGCAAGTCCGAAAACCAAGCGGCCACCGTCTTGGAGCTGGGGGACGCCTCGCCCGGAAGGCGGTAGAAATGGCGAGGCGCTTGGTCCGTCTGGGCCCAGGCGCAGTCGCGGAAAGCCGTCCAGCGAAGAAGGAGATCCACGACCTCCGGGGCGCCTTGGGTCGGCCAGGACCGAAAACGCAATCGAGGGGCCGCATCCTTGTGCAGCTTGGATTTGCGTTCCCGAAATAAAACGACCCCGTCCGCAATCCGAATGTCCTCCGCGAGAACGAAGTGGCCCGATTGCGCCCGGTTAAAAAAGATGTAGTCGATGTACGCCGCGCACGCCGCCCGAAGGAAGGCCCCGTCTTCCGTGGTCAATCCCACGTCGAGGATGCGAATCATCACCTCGATGGGCACAGGGCAGTGATGTTGCACGGGGGCTGGCGTATCCCGGCGCCATGCGCGGGTGAGGACACGGGTGACCGGGTCGAAAGCAGAAAAGCCAAGGTGCCCAGACATATGGTGCACCATGGAGATGGCCGCGAGATACTGCGGCAAAGAACGAACGCCCACCTTGCCTTCCTCACGGAGGAACCGAATGTAGCGGTAGATGGTGGCGCGACGAGCGGGCAGCGGCTGCAAGGCATGGGCCTCGCAAAAGGCCTGGAAACGCAGGAACTTGGCCTGCATAGTCCGCCGGGTGGCCTCCGTATAGGAGGCAAGAAACTGTTGTGCCATCCAGCTCCGATCGTCCGCCAACAAGCCATCCACTTCGGTGCCGTACAGCGGATGGTCCTCGGGGACCGGCTCCAAGGGGAAAGGATCCGAAGGAGGCTCTCCGGCGGGAGGCGCCGGAGCGTCCGGTTCGCTTAGAGCGTCTTCGCCGGTGGGGTCCGCAGGGTCGTCGGGTGCGTCCTCGGCGCCACATGGAAGGCGCGCAAATTCCAGCGCGGAGGTGGAAGGGAGGACGGGAGGCTCGGATCCCCGGGGAGAAAGAGGTTGGGCTGGCGGGGGATGAAGATCTCGGCCTGCGCCATTGCCCGGAGGCGGGGAAACCAAACCGCGCTCGGCCAGTTCGGCGCGAGCACCACTGCATCCAGTTGCGGCCTCGAGGCGAGGAAGGCGACAAGCCTCGCGAGGAGGCTCCACGGGGGATTGCACCAGCTGCGCGTCCCCGTCCAGTTCTGTGCGAAGGCGTCGACGCCCGACGTACCCACATCCCAATGTTGACTGTTGTAGGCCGCGCAGAGGGCATTCCGAGCGGATGCAAATCGGTCCACTGAACAGGCCCCGAAGCGGTGGACGACCTCCTGGAATATGCGCGGATTGAGCCGGTAGTCCTCCGAAGTCCGTATACGCGAAAGCCTGTCCGGAAGGACATTGTCCGCTGACCGAATGTACTCGGGCTCCAGGAGCAACTTCCGCGTCGCACAAATAGCTTGCAACTGGCGAAGGGGCCTCAAGAGACCGGCTGACTTGGTAGTCATCGAGTTGAGGCAGTGGAGAACCACCTGGTTGTCCACGAGCAACCGAAACCGGCGAGAAGCGGTCCTGGGGCACCGGCGAGGAAAGAAAGACAGCAGGGCCAAGTATACGGCCTGCATTTCACGGACATTGATGTGAATGAGCTCTCGATCAAAGAATCCGCGAGCAAGAAGGGGTTGATCACCGCCCAGAGGCGTAAAAGTGGCCCCCCAGCCGGTGAGGCTGGCGTCCGTAGCTAAGGTGCCCACCAGCTCCAAGGAGGCGGAATTGAGCGACCTGCCCGCCAACCGACCGATCTGGGCCCAGACGGCCAACTCCAAACGAGCCGCGGCGGTCAAACAGAGCCGATCTCGCCAAGAACGTTTGCCGCGCAAAAGAGAGTATAGATCCGTCAAAAAAAACCGTGCCAATGGAAAGGCCAAGTACAAGGAAATGGCGGAGCCACAGAACTTGGCCAGATCCCGAGCAACAATGAAACCCCGTCGACTAATCTCCTGGGCCCACCGCGAAATGGCCGCAACCTTGTCCGGAGGGACCTGAAATTGGCACTGATTGGTGCCGATCATGATCCCCAGATGCTTCTTGCATTGGACCGGCTCCCACTGACACTTGGACTCCTTAAAAGCGAGGCCAAGAGTGGCGAAAACCCGGCGGACCAAACTGGACCATTGGGTGAGCCGCTGAGGATCCGACATGGCAGCAATGAAATCATCTAAATAGGCCAAAATCAGCGCGGGAAGCTCCCGCGAGTACTGGAGATAGTACTGGAGAATGGAATCCTCCCCCGCTAATCGACCAAAACGAAAACGAGTGGCAGCTTTGGGACAAGAGCTGGGGGTCCTTAAGAAACGGACCACTACCAACATGAGCTGCGTGAAATAAAAGGGGGAGAGGGCCAAGCCAAAAGGGAGCGCTCGGCAAGCAAAAGTCTCCCCACCCATGCGAAATTGAAGAAAATGCTCTTGATCCGCTCTCATCCGAATATGATGATAAGCGTTTTTGATGTCGAATCCCACCAAGTAATCATGCTTCTTCAGCAGAAATCCAAAATCGCGCAGTTTTTCATAACGAAGACCAACCTTCTTGAGATGGCGATTGATTCGCCGAAGATCGATGATGAGCCGGTATTTGGTCTTGCCATTCTCCGCCGGCTTGGCCACCAAGAAAGCGCGCGAAATCCGGGCGTCGGAAGAGGGGTTGGTCCGGACGATCGCCCCCATCTCGAGGTACTCATCCCGCAGTTCCCGCCATGCTCGCCATTCCTCCGGGGTCGTCAAGGGGTATTCGCCCTGATCGAAGGGGGCCGGAGGGCCCATCGGGCCCCATTGAAGGGGGGCTCCGGTGTGGATCCATTGCAAGACTCGCGAAGGCGCCCCGATGCGGCGCCACCCGGAGAGACGGCCCCGAAGACGAGCGTACGGCGGGTCCTCTAGGCGGCGGGGTTGGGGGGCTGAGCCGGAGCGTTGGGGCCCGCCTGCGGCTTGGAACTCTTGCCCTTGAAGTGGCGAGCGTTGGAGGTGGACGCGCCCGCAGGATTGGGAGCCGGAGCGGCGCGATCGAGGTTGGCCTGGTTCTTGGCGGCAGCCGACTTGGTCGCCAACTTCAACTGCTGATTGAGGACCTCTTTGCGGATGTGCTCCAGCGGCTCGTCGATCAAAGGATCCCAGAAGCGGCGATGAACGGCGCCCAGCCGAACGTTGGTCTGGAGCGCGCGCCACAACCCGTCGAGGGACGTCCCCTTGTGCTCTCCGTGCACTTGCTGGAGACGGATTAGGCTCTGCAATCTTGTCGTAATCGTCACCTGGGCGTGGAGGTACGGCAAGAGGGCGTCCCGAAAGATGGGCGGGAACTCCTGGTGCGCCGCGAAGTCGATCAAGGCGGCCGTGAGGTCGAAGAGCCACGCGACGTAGGGCGCCCAGTTCTGGTACTCCTGGAAGTAGCCGGAGTTGGTCCCCAGCGCCTGCGCGAGCTGGGCGCCTTCGGAAGTCCGCCTCACGCCGAACCACTCGGGAAAACGGACCCCCGGAGGTCGGACCACCGGGTTGGTGACTGACCGCGGAAGGAGACGGGGGTCCGGTAGCCAGACGGTGTCGAGAGAAGCCGTAGGCGGACCGTCGTTGAACCGGACGGCTTGGTCTTGAAGCCACTGCTCCGCAGGTGTCCGGTTCATAGAAAGAACTCGGCCAAGACGGCCGGGGAGGGCAAGGCACTCGGTGCCTTCGGGTTGTGCCAACAAGTGGCGCGAAGCGAAACAAGATAGGAGGGGGACCGAGGGGAGAGCCTAAATAGCCGCCCCCGCTCAGCCCCGCCAAAGCCCGCCAAGTCCAAGCCGCCAAAACGGGGGGACCCTTGGACACTCCGTACTTTGACTGACCCAAGGTACTAGGAAGGGCCAGAAACCCGTTTGAATACGATTGCGCCTGATTCGAAACTCGGCGCAACCCACCCAACGTCGTCCTGGGTGGAAATCTATTAACAGGATAGTTAATGTCATTTCTGCCTTACCTGTCTCCTGAGCCCACCCGGTCACGCACCCCCCATGACAAAACACTTACAACTTCACGACAATCCAGTGTAGTGTACGCGAGGTCCCCATCCTTCCAAGTGTGCCCTTAGCTTCGCTAGTACTGAACCCCACCCAGCCCATGAGTCAGCTCCCTAATCCCGTACTTCACTCCCTTCACTGCCTCTGCATCCCACAACTAAACCGAACACAACTCCTTAGGGCGGGAGGGGCAGGCGCGTAACAAGATATGGAAGGGACCGAGGGAGGAGCCTACATAGCCGCCCCCGCTCAGCCCCGCCAAAGCCCGCCAAGGTTGGCGGCACCTTGTAATGTCATACCTTGACTGACCCACAGTACTAGGGTTGACAGAAATCCCAAGGGACGGGGGCTGAGTAAGCCCCAGGATGAAATTGTGCCGTTTGAAACACCGGCGCAGCCCGCCCGTCGTCTCCCTTGGCAGAAATGACATTAACTATCTTGTTAATAGATTTCCACCCAGGACGACGTTGGGTGGGTTGCGCCGAGTTTCGAATCGGGCGCAATCGTATTCAAACGGGTTTCTGGCCCTTCCTAGTACCTTGGGTCAGTCAAAGTACGTAGTGTCCAAGGGGCCGCCCGTTTTGGCGCCTTGGACTTGGCGGGCTTTGGCGGGGCTGAGCGGGGGCGGCTATTTAGGCTCCCCCCTCGGTCCCCCTCCTATCTTGTTTCGCACCCAGCCCTCCCGCCCTAGAGAGTGGAGTTCGGTTGAGTTGAGGGAGAGAACGGGACGGTATGGATGGCAGTACGGGGAAAGGGGTGACTCAGGTTTCTATCACGGGAGAAATGTGAAGCAAAGTATGGGCGAAGCGAAAGGGCAAACTGTTATGAACGGGGACCTCGGGTATGTGGAGTTGTCGGTGATGGACACCTTTGTTGTAATGTTTTGTCGTGTGGGGAACACCGGGAGGGTTCAGGAGACCGGTCAGGTGGAAGCCCAATAACAGGTCATTCAATTTCATGACTGCGCTCACGAGTCACTTTTGATTCGAGATTCAGCAGCAGAAATCAAGGATGATTTCCGCCTCGTCGCGGTGCATTTTAAAAATGGGGGACTGCCATGAACACACGAGGCAGGCGGCGCTGTTGAATGACACGCTGACATGTGAACAACTGCGGGCCGTGAAAGCGCTCGAATCTGAACTGAACGATGTGGCTGCTGAGGCAGGACTGGTTGAAGAATCGGCTCACGATTTGTTGCACCTGCGCAAAGAGCTGATTGTCATCTGCATGCATGCCGTGGCGGCGCCTTGCAGTGTTGAAGAAACTGCAATGGAAGCCATGTCACCGCCGTGTGCTCATTCTGCAGCAGAGGCCTCAAAACAATAGTCTGCGGGAAAATTAGAACTATTGCCTCTGAGGCAATTTTGTTGCCTGCATTGTGGTTGCATATGTATGTGAGAAAATTGGGGCAGGGTGTTGTAGTGAAACGTGGGGAAGTGGGTGTATATGGCAGCTGTTGAACGCATGCCATTTCTTGTTGTAGTTTGTGAACGGCAGGATCTCTGGTCCAGGGGTGGCAGGAATGGTAGGCTGTGATTTGAAATTAGTGTGGTTGGCATGAAAATAGCGGCGCTCCATTGTGGCGAGCAAGCAACCGGCAGGCTTGTGCCCTCCCTTGACTTCGCCCAGCCACATGCTATCGTTTCGACAGGGATCTTGTGAGCAGCGAATGTGCGGCAGGGGGCAGTTGAGATTATTGCCAGGAGCCGTGAATCCTCCAAAGCGCCCGTGAGCCTACTTGTCCAAGCTCTCCGTGTGTTCAGACCGATCGCGATCAATTCTTTGCGATCGACAGGCGTCGATTGGTGTCTGTATAACAACATTGGCCGCATGAACACTAACCTTTGGCATGTGACCTGTCACCACGGACAATTGTGACCGGCAGCGTGGGCGATTTGTGTATTTGGTTTGCGCTTCCAATGGGCAATGGCTCAATCCCCTGGGCATGAGGCAGCTCATCTGCTTGGCGACGAGCTGCGAATTTTCCGTGCGATCAGCATGGCTACCACAAGTGTGGCAACCAGATGAGTATTCCTGACGTGCACACTTGCGAAAGAACCGTGCTGTAAACATGACAGACCAGTGTGCACATGCCGTGATGGAATGGAAAGGGTGGTCCAACGTGCTCCAGCGCTCCGCAGGTGGTGAGTTGTTGGGTCATTACTCCAAGTGCTCGTATCGTCAATGAAGGTGCATTGCTCGTGGGAGTCGCTGTTGACTTTACCGAGGCACACTACTTGGGACATCATGGCTTGGTTTTGACTCTTGATAAGCCAAGTATCAAGAACATTTGCAAGCGAACAACACGCTTTACACTGTGTTACGTCAAAAACATACTGCTGGCCGTGTGCAATCACTCAATTCCCGGTACACGACCGACATTGTGGTAACTAATTCCTTCAACTGTGAGTTGGGACGTGCGCGGCCAGGAACGCTGCATGAACCGGGCAAGAATTCTTTTGTGTTTCCTTCCCCGCAACTGCCCAGGTACTCCGCCCAGGTGATACCCCAACCACATCTTTCCAGTAAGTCGGTGGGCAGCAGCCAGTGGCTGGGTGAGTGCCAGGCCAGTGGTAAACGCCATCTTGACAAGTATAAATCCTCTGATTCCACATGACATAGAATAACACAGCATCTTCAAGTCCACCATGGGCACAATTCCAGCCCCCCCAAAATGCAGAATCATTGCCCTGGACTTGGGTCCTCCAGGCTAGCAACGGATGCCCAATAACTACGCTCCAGGGCAGCCCATTTTGTTGTGCGCTGTGCAGCAGAAATTCACTCTGATGAGGCTTCCTTTATCATGTCAAATAGCGTCCTTGTGCAGTCCAGGCGAAAATTTGGAGATTATAGGAGATTCAGAGAGTTTCTGTGTGCTCATGGACGAGCCGATTCGCAGAATCGACGCCAAAGGAACGGGATCCCACACGGCAGGAAAATCATCGGAGCTCACACTGCTCGTTATCCTACACTCTCAGGGGAACTTACAACGAACAAAACCCAACGCTGCCAACTAATCGTTTGTAGTTCGCAAAACGTCTCATTGCTGTCACCACTTGCACAATGGCATTCCTCAACAACAATGAGAGCCGATGCCCAGCATTCACAACAACGTGTTGAACTGCCACGCTTCCCCGTCAAGTGCTCTTCAGCCCCTGTGCAGTTCTGCCCGTGAGCATTCAGTGTGTAGGCCGTTGTAAGCAGCAGTTAAACAGTTGTGTGACACACCCAGCACAATGAATTTGACACTGTCAACACTTTCCACTGTGATACTGCCTGAATCTTAAAGACAAAGAGGGGAAAATAGTTCTGCGATGAATATATCACAAGCACTTGTGCAGCAACAGTGCATTCGTTGTTAATGTCTAAAGATATTGTTGTCATGGCAACAGCCACCTACTCTCCTGCATGCCCTCCAGCCCAGACAGAACCTTGCAAGTTCCCTTTCTAATACTTGCAGACTGGAATCCTGAGTTTAGAAGATAGGGAAAACTGTGAAATGATAATCAAATGCAGCTGTGACTTCTGTCTGTCCTATGCACACCCATCCTTGTTCATAGCCTCAGGAGCAATGTCCTTCATACGATCACTGCGTGCAGGAGGGATGCTACACGCAGACATCCCTTCCTGCTCCCCATCCTGCGTCGACTCGCTCGCCTCTGGCTCCTCTTCATCCCCAGTCTCATCATTCATGCCCTTGTCGCCCTCAGGATTTCCTGCAACAGATCCAGCCAACCCGCTGCTGGACTTCTTGTGCCTGCTCTGACCCTCAGGCTTCTTGTGTTTCACTCTGAACTTCTGCAGGTGGCTGGCCACGTTCTCCCTTGTCAGTCCCTCCACGAGCATCAGCTTCAAGATCTGCTTTGGCGTCGCGTGGTCAAGCCCCAGCTCCTTCACCGCATTCTCGAACCTCTTCTTTAGATCAGTGGTCCAAAAGACACGGGTGCGCCTCTGCGGCTTCTCATCCACACCCCACAGCTGCTGCTGTTGCTGCTGTTGTTGCAGCCGCAGCTGCTGCTGTTGTTGCTGTTGTTGCAGCTGCAGCTGCTGCTGTTGCTGCTGCTGTTGCAGTTGTCGCTGCTGCTGCTGCTGCTGCTCCTGCAGCTGCAGTTGCTGGTGCAATTGCTGCTGCAGTTGCAGCTGCTGCTCCTGGCCGGCGGCCAAGCAGGTCAGCCCCTTCCACTGTGCGGCAGGCTCAGTGCGCAGTGCCTGCATCGCGTCCCAACCCCCCTGCTGGATCCCATCCTGGGGTCCCTGTGGCATCAGTGCCAGGCCCGGAAGCCCCACCTGCCCTCCCACTGCTGCCATTCCCAGCGGCAGGGGCAGCGACATCTGTGGCATCTGCGGATTGCACCCAGGGCCACAACCCCGGTCCCCTGCTGGGGGAACACCCATCAGGCCCCCGGGAAAGAAACGCTGAGACACGCCCGGATTGGGCGTCCAGGCGTCCGCAGAGTTGGCCTGCACGCTCATCGGGAGCCCGCCGGATCGCGTCGCCTCCTCGCCCGGCCGGAGATCCTGCCCTGGAGGCACGCAGCCGTCGTCGGACAATGGAACGCCGGTGCTCGGGATGGCGAAGGCGTGCGCCAGCGCGGGTGACATCAGGGTCTGGTCAATCGGCACCAGCTCCGATCTATGCAGCAGGTTGGGCCCCGCGCCCTGCTCCGCGGCGCCCTGCCCTGCACTCGCCTGGGCGTTCCCAGGCGCCACTCCCAAACCCCAATTCGACATCACGTCCCCGAAACCGCTCCCCGCCATCTTTGATCACGCGCCAAGGTGATCCACTCCAGCGGCCGTCGTCTGTCGTCTGTTGTCTGTTCGTCTGTCGTCGATCGTCGGCCGTCGTCTGTCGGTTGCCTGTTGGTCGTCTACCGTCGCCGCGTGTGGGTCTGGGTGCACAGGCGCCCCGGAGGGGAGTTGTCGGCTCGGGGTGGTGCTGCCTGTCGGCGGGCGGCCATCGCTTTCGCGCCAGGCGGAGGCCCGACGGGTATCTCTCGAGCGGCTGCGGCGGCAGGCGGCGACCAAGTGACGTGCCCCCCGCCCCCGGAGCAGCCCTGCCGCAGTCGCTGGGCCAGAATGGACTGGAAGGGAACGATAAGGGATTCTCATGGTCGCATTTCCTATTGTTTATTTGCTCCCTGGAGTCATCACGATGTGATGATGCATCATGCACTCTTACGTAACCAGGCAACGAGATGGCCCTCACCTTCCTGATTTGCTCGAGCAGAGCTGAGCCCATGATCAGATCATTGCAATCTAAAGTACTAGCACAAGTAAAGTACTAGTACAACACAAACAAAGTCCAGAAATCCATCAATTCCTGTTACCAAGAAGTGTTTGTCGATGGTGAGCCCCTTGCAGTCATTTACCCATCACAACGTTGCTGACTGTTGCTGATGACTCATAGTGGTGGCGTCGCTGTTGCTGCCTCCAATACAGCTACGAGGCGTGTGGCAGAATATCACTTGCCAAATTGTCTCTGAACCGTTAATCAACATGCAGAGCACAGATCGAACCGGCACAGGTCAGCTGTTTTGCCCAAGGAAAGAAACGTCAATACGTTGCTCTTTTCTGGTCATGTAGTGTGGGAGCGTAAGGGGGGTCCAAGCACACCAATCAGTCAGAAACACGAGGAGCCTGAGTAAAACACTAAGCAGAACACATGGTTGTTGCCCCAATTTGTTGTCGACAGCAAGAAGGGCTCACGAGCTACCCTGGCTTCATAGACTCCAAAATACTGGGTTTAACAGTGCTTGGTTCACAGCGATGGATTTGAATTATCAGACTTGTGCACAACTTGCGCAGTCCTGTTGCCCACACCATGAAGGTCCAGAGAATCCAGTGGGGTCGGCGAATCAGGCATGGACAATGTAGGCAACGTGGCTTATTCGAATCGTTTGTGGCAGACATGATGTCCCCATCTTGCGTCCTTGGAGGTGCAAGGGCAGCATTTGTTCACTTGTAAGTGTAGCGCAAGATTGACATAATCGCCCAGGAGGTAGTAACATCTCTCAGTGTGAGGACAATCCTCACTTGTCCCCCACCACCATGAACCAGGAACACACAACCTGTCAGGACTGTTGCACTGATCCCTGTCACAACTGCACACTGCTGCTTTCCGTTCGCAACTCCCAGGTCAGGGAAGATGGTGGCATACACACTATTAGTTGGGTTCCTGGAGCACAATCCACACCAAGGCTCCCGAAGTATGTGCTACAATGCAGTGCTCAATGCACTCAACAACGAGATATCGACCTGTACCTTGTGGATTCCAGCTCATACTGCACTGCAGTCTAGAAGATTGTCACCCTTGTGGCATCTGAAAACATGCAGCCGCCTGAACAGACATGTGGACATGGGCTTGTGTTCGAAGTGGGCAACAGCGAAATAGACGTCGCAAAGGTGCCTGACACAAGTGTGTCGGTAGGAGGAAAGCCCCTGCTTTGCTGCTCTGCATTGACCCACTGCGCTCATTGTCTGCTCTGCTGCAGTCACACATGCAGATCCCCACCGGCCCATCAACTGGAGGGCTTCATGTAGCACCACGTTGGTCTGTTGGGAATACTGTCTGTACAGTGTGGGACACTGTGGCGAGCATGCGATGGCAATGGTGCATATGCCAAGAGATGACTGTCCATCCCCCATAAATTCCCACCCAAGCCAACATCCGGTTTGTTTGCCGCGTATTCCTTATGAGCTATCCAGGCAATCACTGCCGCCATCCACATCGTAGCTGAGTGTCATAGCATCGGATGCTTGCAACAGAATACACTACACCACTGGGAGTTCAGGTGCCCCCAACCATCTGGCCAGAACAGTCAGGAGACGGGGCTGGGCTGCATCTCAGGCACGGAGTGCACGCAATGAAACCTGCTGACACAGGATGATTGTTGCAATCTGGCCAGCAACAACAGCAAAACTCCACAAAATGCACAACGAGTGTCCCTTTGGCGCCCAGTGTCGCCCGCTGGCAAAAACAGCACGACTTGGCCAAAGTTTGACAAGTGCAGTCCACGATGATTTACACTACACTTGCTTGCCTCCATCCCACAAGATTGGCACACCATCGTCCCTCCAGGAGACCCGTCCATCACACAGTGCTGCTACGCACTCTGGGTACACAATGTGCTCCTGCCTCAGCACCCTTGCCTGCACATCCCCAGGGGTGTCGGATGGGTACACTGGAACGGCCCTCTGCGCCAGGATGGGTCCTCTGTCAAACTCCTCATCCACAAAATGGACTGTTGGGCCCGAAAAGCGAGCCCCAGAGGCCACAACAGCCTCATGCACCCGCATCCCATAAAATCCCTTGCCACCAAATGCTGGCAGGAGGGCAGGGTGGATGTTCAGTATTCTGCAGTTATAGGCCCGCACGATTTCGGGAGGAATGAGCCTCAAGTAGCCAGCAAGAAGGATGAAGTCCACCTCAAATTGGTGTTTGAGGGCTGACAGCAACTCATCAGCAGTCATGCCCTCGACTGACTTTTTCTTGGAGGCTGGGTATATGAGGGTTGGGATGTCGTGATCCTGGGCGTACAGCACGCCGCCACAGGTGGGAACGTTGCTGACCACAAGGGCGACCTCGCCTTTAATCTGACCCCGTTGGCAGGCTGCATGTATTGATTTGAAATTCGAGCCGCCCCCTGAGACAAACACTGCGAGATGGGAGCTGTGCACTTCGTTTTTTGCAGAACCTGCACCGCCTTCACCCGTTGGGCTCGGGGTGGCTGCGAAGGCACGCAGTCCTGCGAGCTTGCATGTCACCGGCTTGGACAATGACCCTTGGGAAGAATGGGATGCCCATCTTTGGTGATAGAGCAAGGTGGTGGGCAAGTGAGTTTGACGTCCGAGCTGCTGCGACCCTTGTGAAGATATCAGGCTGCCTGCAGAGGATGGAGTAAATGCAGGCTGTCAGGCACATCGTGTCCAAGAATGGCGGCATCCCAGGTTCCTGGACGTGGCAATGTTCCCTGCCACAGCCCCCCTGCAGTGCGACACAAACAGACCTGACGAGCTTGCACCGCTGGCGCTTCCCGATTGCAACATCGAAGGGACGGCTATGCCGCATGTGCGGGGAGTCTGCAACGTGGCCAGGATCACAAGCACAGGACGTGAGACAACATAGTCGTCCCAGATCAGCGACCTTTCGTCACGGCAAGCCGCCACCGCGCCGATCGTAGCCACCACACACCTCCTAAGGGCAGCCTGCCATCGACAAGGCCCGCCACAGAACACCCCACCGCCTCCTGCGCACCCCCCGCGTCGACTTCTCCGAACACGGTTCCCGTCAGCGACGCACGTCCCAGCCGCCGGTGCCAGCCCAGCGTTACCCGAAAAACACCATACGTTACGCCCTCACAGTATATGTGTCACAACACCTATATCCCGGTGACCCCTGTTCCTTTTCCAGCATACCCAACCGCTGAGGGAATCTTCCCGGCCCACTTCAAACTCCAAAACTCCCAGCTCTCCTCCCAGCGTTGGCCTTGCCCCTTTGACTCAACAAACCAGCTCTCCGGCAGCTGCCCAGCCGGCGCTGGGCGCGCTGGGCCAGCCAGCCCATCCCCGCCCATGCCGCCAGCCCAAGGGATCGCCATCCCTCCGCGCGACCATGCGCAGCTCGATCGCCGCCCTCTGCGCGGCGCTCTTGTTCGGATTCTGCCTGTCGATCGACGAGGTGGATGATGAAGCAGGCATCGGCGATGACGCGGCGCTGCGGTGCGGCATGGCTCAGAGATGGGGCAGACGAAAGCAGGTGTGGGACGAGCGGCGGGTGCTCGTGGGTCCTTTCGAAAGCGGCTTTGGGTTTGGGTCGACTGCGTCGCCCCGCCTGCCGAACAAACCGGGTCGTGGCTGCGGCAGCAGCGGGGAGCGGTGATGCGGGAGATGTTTTTTTCCAAAAGCGCGTTCATATCGCAAGTCGCGTGATTTTCCGCTCTGAACAGAAGAAGATTCGTCGTTTGGGATATGTTGCTTTGGGGTCTGAGCTTAGCGTCCGCTCAGCGCCGAGCGTACAAATATCAATCGCCCCCTTCTTAACTTCACGCCAGTCCTTGTGTTGTTGTCCTTGAAGTACTTCTGCCCAGTGCGTAGCACTGGCTGACAGTACTGTGAATATTCTGGCGCCATTGGCTGGGTTGTAGCAACGTGTTTCCTCTCAGCGTACTCAACCTGTAGCAACATTGGAGCCTGTGCCACTCACCGCAACGTGGCGCCGCTGAACGCCTACCGACCCAAAATAGCAAGACTCCCTGGCATGGTTGGGCATGGCGTCACGCGATCGCGTCTTGTGCGGTCACATTTCTGGCATCAGCCCCTGATTAGGCGATGTGACAGGCCGGCATCCCCCTCCCATTTTGATGTGACAGCTGGCCTGTGTGCTCATTCGGTCCCACCCTTACTAATGCGATCGCGAGCTTGAATATTAGTGGACATTCCCACATGCGATGGCAGGACTCGTGCAGTCGCGGAGGCGCAAGGGGTCCATCAGTACAGTGACCATGCGATCGCAGGTTGGAATATAACCTCAGAATTGCACCCATGTTTCGTGTATGCTTGTGCCATAGATGGAATGGTCATTGTTATCAGTGTGATTTCATGACAAATAGTGTGACACATTTGGGGTATGTGCGGTTATATATAGATGGAGGATCGGGCCGTGTGCCATTGCCCTTTGCTTCATCTGAGACTACATGGAATCAAGCAGGCTGTATGGTGAGTCCCGATTGTCAAAGGGCGCCATAAGTCATGCAGAGCACAGCAATCCAAACTGAAGTAATGGACAAGGAAGAAGGGGCAAAATCGTTGAAAGAAAAGATAGCATCTACATGAAAAGCAAATTGACCAAATCGGGAAAATAGTTCGCTCATGAGGGACAGCACAATTTGGGACTTTATATCTGTTGATGAACTGCTATGCTGAGCAACAGCACTAAGTCTTTGCATGCACACAAAGCGCGTTTATTACACAGATAGCAAGTGAAATTCTCTGTTGACAATTATCCAGTTGGATGCCGCCATGATAACCAAAATAGATATTCAGACGTAATGTAATAGTAGCAGCAATAAATATCACTATTGACGATGCCAGTGCTAACGAGATACTGCAAAGGCAAGTGGATGTTGTGTGTTTGTTAATTACTTTGTGAGCAGGATACAATACATGGACGGTAATAGTTGTACAGCTTCCTAGGAGTCTACGATGGGCATGAGGGGAGCCGAGCAAGTCAAAGACTGGCAGATGATCTGGCTGAGGACGTCACTAAAAGATTGAAAGACCCACAGAGGTGAATCATCTTGAGATTGCCTGCAAGATGCAAGGGCATTTTCTTGACCTGAAATGGCAACTAAAGTCAAAGCGGGTTGCCCACGATGCGAGTTCCGCTGCTCTTGTCAGATAGGCGAAACATTGTGGGTCCACTGCTGGTGAGGTAATGCGAAAATGCGCTGGGAAATTTATCAGCAGTGTGAGACGTACTGCAAAATATTGCGGCAGAGAGTTTCTTTGGGTTACAATCACAGAAATTGGAGGAAAGTACTGATGCGAATATATTGACGATCAAGACATGGATTGGCTCATAGGAAGAGAACAGCCTTGGCCAATAAACTGTTAGAATAATAGCAATATTGGTGATTCCGAAGACCTGATAATGGGTGATGATTCAATGGATTTCCCATGAGCAACATGGATGTGTTCAGATGATGGCAAATCATTGTGTCATGCAAACTGTTTGTGATGGTAATGGTGGCAATGCTGGCATTCGAAGCCACGGTTCTTTTGTCGGCTGTGCAGGTTGTGGTCCCTACAGGCCATCAAGGATGCTCTTGAGGCCAGCTTGCGCCATGTGAGCGACTCTATCTTGGCCCAGGCCGTGCAAGGGGGTTGGGAAGATGGGAGCACCGCTGTTGTGGCCCTTCTGGTGGGAAGCAAGTTGATCGTTGGGAATGTTGGCAACTCACGGGCGTTGCTGTGCAAACGTCTGGCTGGGAACGCCTCAGAGTGCGAAGCTGTGGCTGTGCCACTTACAGTGGACCACAGTCCAGGTCGGCAGGACGAGAGAGCTAGGATTGAGGGTGCTGGAGGGGAAGTGCATTATGACCGAGGTAGGTCAGCTCAGATGAGGTTCGATTTCTGGCACAAATGTCAGTTCAAGTTAAATTTTAAGTTCGATTTACACACAAAATCATGCAAATTTTCATATTGTCATCAATCAACAAACGCTGAAATGCAAAATGTCAAGATGAGTGGGTAGTCATCACCCACGTGTTTGGTCTGAGACACCAATGTCAAAAGTATCCTTTGTTGCAAAGTGGTGGCAAATTGCCACTGGCAATCGTTCGATCTCTGCCAGACCCCAAATCTTCAGCAGCATGGCAGGTTGTATCACTGAAAGCCAAATAAAAATGTGCGCGCCCACTGCCTGTTTCCCTTTTGTCGGCAAGAGATCAGTAATAGGTCATCATGTGCTGCACAGGGTCATGGCGAATCGACGGTGACCTGGAACTGTCACGGTCCATCGGAGATGCACCATATAGGGATAGGGGTCTGACACACATCCCCGAATTCAGCGAGTGGATCACCGCAAAAGAAGGTTGGCACACTTGATTACCGAGGCAATTGTTGGTGCTGAGAAGGAGCATTGGTGATAAGGTCTAAGGAATTCAACCACACACTGGAAGGGCCCGTGCCCCTTTCCTGTTGCTGGTTGGAATTTTGATGCATGTCAATCCACATTAGCGCTTTTCAGCATTGAACACATGCAGATAAGCCACAATGAAAGGAGCCCTGCATGTGGGTATGTGCATGCCATGATTTCCTTATAATTGCGAATCTTTTTTGGTTCTGTGTAGTTGAAAGCAGCTGATCTGAATGCTTGCATCCAGATGTATTGTTAGTCCATTTGACTGTAGCCGTTCTATTAAGTTGGTTAGCTTCCCAGTGCTGTGTGGATATTGTGAACAGAAACACATTGCAGCAACCCAACATGAACAAATGTAGTAACTAGGGAGTTTTTCACTTCTCAATGTGATCTTATGCAGATGATGGCATTCTGTTGATTGCATCCGATGGCGTCTTTGAGGCGATGGATGAGAATCTGGTCTGCAGGTATGCTGAAGATTCACGAAGAGGCCAACTAGGCCGCCTCAAATCCACACCACCGATCATCCCAATACCACTTGGAGGCGATTTGTCACCACTCCCACCACATGGCAAGGCTGCACGGGGCCATGACGAAGCGTCCGAGTGTGTCATGGAGCATGGTGAGCATTGTGTTGTGCCTTTTGAATCTTTTGATGATGTCCACATTCGCAACGATGCAGCATCATTCTGAAGCACAGTGACTTTGCGATGCCAAGATCGCCACCATATTATTTGTAACTGCGCCGAAGCCATGACTCCGACTGTTGCTCTTATTAGCACCTATCACAAGCCCTGTGCTAGCACTGGGCTTGTTTTGAGTACCAATTGAAGTAAAGGTCAGGATCATTACTTCAATCATCGCCGATGGTCCTTAGGGTGTCTCAATTGCTTGCGTGGAACTCCTGATTCTGCCCCCAAGAACATGATGTCTTTGTGTTGCTTTTCTACAACAGACAGACGCTTCTGCGTGTTGCTGAGAGCGTAAACGAAGAGCCCAAAACGTTTTGCTGAGTGGGTTAGGGGCAGGATGGGCTTCATGTGGCATACATTTTCTTCATTTTCGAATCAGGGTTCATATCTTTCATGACGTCACATTTGACGTGAAACATGATCACACGGACGTTGCATAGTGTGGACGTTCATGTTGTCCACTTGCTTCCAGATCATGATGCATATTGATGCCGTCATCGTGTGGTCTGAATGCCAGCTCACAAAGGACATAACAAGTAGCAAGACACACAGAGCCATTGCCATTGTCCTGTGGGCATGACTTGAACAGGTGACTATTGACAAGCACACCAAGGAGATGCAGACAATAAGGTTGTGTCATTCATGTGACATCAAGCGATGCCGCATGACTTCATTTAGACACGGTCAGGCAAATTGGAAGTGTGCTATGCGTCGCGATGACATTGCACGATCTTAATGCAGTTTAGATGATTCCCAATTGATTTTCCAGTTCTATTTTATCGGAATGCTGTTCTTTTTGTTCTCAAATACGCTGCTGGCCAAACATTGTAGAGCCTGCATCTCAGCTTTTGTACAAGGCCCCGAACACTGAATTTCATGGACACTAAACAGCTCCTGCAGCATTCTTCTTTCACCAGTCATCGATGTTGATGCCACCAAGATCAAGCACAGTGCGCCTTGCAACAGCTGGTTTGTGGGCAAGTCTGAACTAGATACAGCATGTATTCCCTGCAGGCAAGGGTCTTCAGCAGTGCGCAGTTAGTCACACTATCATTTTCATACAAAGGAGAACAATTGTCACCAAGGAAAATGATGAGCTTTGGCAGTTGTGTTGTGTGCATCTCCAGAGACGGGCCTGGAGGCCTGTTGCGATTGCCAGTTGATATGTGCTGGCAATGAGCACAGCAGCGATGACCCTGGGGGGTGTAGCTCATCGGAAGGTCCAGGGCCAAACACCCTGGAGCAGATGATCGCTCATCGCATTGTGTCAGAAGCATATAACCGTGGCTCAATGGACAACATAGCGGCCGTCACAGTGGATCTCTCGATTCTGAGCCGTCAGGTGCAGCAGGCACTAGTGTAGTGGGAAACAGCCTATTTTGAACAACATCTGCTGCTTTTGTTCGTATTTGAATGCTAAAAATCGTGCATCATAGTGCCAAGCATTGAATTTCACGGAAATTGTGTTGTGGTTACCATGCCCTGGGCGTCATTCACAAGCGTGTTCAGACTGAAGTGCTGCTCCAGATGTTGAAATATCGGCAACTTGCTGCAAGGTTTGCTTTTACTCTAAGCTTCTCACTTCTAATGTGAATGTCCTACCAAGGTTATAGTTGCACTGGCTTGGAAGGCTTCTAAGACACGCCAGCTGTGTTTAAACACTCTCAAATTTGAGACAAACATGGAAGCCCTGGGCCCAACTGCATTGCTGTTCGAGCAACACTCGTTTTGTGCAGAGATTGGCTTTCAATGATCTTCTGAGCGCCTTGACCGTGCACAGTCATTGCTGGAGTATGAGAAGAACCGTAAAGCCATGTCCTAAACGCCATATCCTGAATGTGCACACCCACACCCATTTGTTCAATACCCCGAGCAGGGAAGGAGCATTGTGTTGTGTTGGTGTGCATTTGGAGTTAACTTTGTGCAGCACATGGTTTTCAATCTGGCCCATACTCAGTACTCTCTGTGTGTAGTGCATATCCGTGCTTTTCCGGGGTTTTGCACACTGTAACTGGCACTGTTGCACCTTCCTCTGTTGTTTCCATTCCTTTCTGTCCTATTTTCGGGCTTTTAAGTGCTGGATCTTCTGGCAGACTGTGCAGTGCACTGGCCAAACATAGACTCCTTCATACTGTGTGTTCAACCATGGAAATGCTGGCAGTCGTGCTGCAGAGATGTTCCATGTGTCAAGACAAAAGCAACCCGTAGGTGTGTGTTTGGGGCATGTTTTCAGCTGTGCATCTGGCAGTTCAGAAGAACAGCAACACAGTATCTACAATTTTGGCATTCACCATAGATGCAATAGTGGTTATCATTTGAGGCTGAGGCCCACAATGCGTTCCTGCAGGTCCCCGCACTTCCCCACAGCCAGCTATCCCACTATCACACATCCAAAGATATCGTGCTGCAAGGGATGCCAAGTTCACGCCCTCAGGGTGTGCCACCCTCGGAGCTGGCTCTTGTTTCTCAGGACGGCCTCCACAAGTACCAGCTGACAAAGAAGATAGCTGTGACACCGTGTTCGCTGTCAAACCAATTGCATGTCCAATGGGATGCGGCCGCGATGCCTGAGCCCCACCATCAAGACGGACCGAGCAGGTTCGACAGTCTGAATGCAGAGAATTCACAGTTCGTATTGTGATATATTTCCTCCTTCCAAGATTAATTGTCCTCTATTCAAAAGACAGAATTCGTTACAAGGGCTGCCTCAAAATTGAAAACAAGTTTCGAAAATGGAAAAATTAGGTTGCAAAACCCTTAACTACCAATTTTTAAGATGGGAAATGAGACACGAGCCCTTTGAGCATTGAGGGGAAAGGTAAATTTCGGTCATTTTTGACCCCGAATACCGAGGTTCACTAGGTAAAGGACCACTGGTACAAAGAACTGCCAAATCCTCAATACTTAGTGAGTTGACTTGAAATTTTGATAGTGTGCTCCAAACTTACAAACACAACTTTGGGTGAAATTTCATGGAAAACTGATGTAAGTACAATGGAGAAATCATGCCCCATAGTCATAGAGGACAATTATTCTTGGATGGAGGAAGTACTATTTAAGTAAGTCATACAAAACATCAGGCTGCAAAACCATCATGAAAGTGTGCTCTTGTGAGGTTTTGGTTTAAAACACGAAAGTTCATGATATCATTTTAAAGATGTGTTTCGAAATATGACAATCGCTGCTCTGTCATTTGCTTGGCTATCACACAAATGCAACATTTGCTAATGTACACTCCAGAAAGTGCGTAGACGCTCAGGAGTGGATGGATGGCACTTCAGCTATTCTTGTTTTCCTTTTGCAGGGTGGAAGATGGGAGTTCAAGTGCAGCCCTGTCCGCCCTGAAACAGCTCTCAACTGATGTGTCATTGAAACAAGCTGATGCTATGCAGTACAGCGCTGGGTCGAATCTTGATTTACCACGAACGAGCAGCCATTTTCTCGACACCTCCACGGAATTGTCGAAATTAATGGAGTTCAAAAAGGAGTTGAGGGATGATTCTTCAGATTTGTGCAGTCCATCGGAGTTGGTGGGCACAGCACTAGAGTTGGCGAAGGCTCTTGGGGAATTGCCACTAGTCCCGTCCATAGAGACTAGCCCGGACGTTGACATTTGTCGCAATGAAGAAGATGAAATTCATATGGATGATGTCAAAGTCCATCCCATTGGGCTGCAGTATGCGCCCATTATGGTCAAATTCGCCAGAGAAGCTTGGGGTGCCATCCAAACAGGCTCTTTAGCATTGCTTTCTGGTGCATCTTGGCAAGTATTGAGATTGAGGGAACGGTTGGGGGTTTTTGATAAAAATTGGCATTCTGCATATTGGGAGGGAGTGCCAAGAGGCTTGACGGTTGACTACAAAGTAAACAAAAAGTTCGCAGCTGGGAGTTTTGGAGAGGTTTGGCGAGCAGTGAGGACCAGTCCAGGTACACCAAAAGGCACAAAGGGATTGACCACTGTATTGCGAACTCGTCATGCTTATGTGGTGAAGTACCAGGAAGAATTGTGCTGTACTAATTGGAAGCCACGGGTTTGCTGTCAGTGCTTGTGACATAGTTCTTGTGAGTCTGC
This sequence comes from Ostreobium quekettii, assembly GCA_905146915.1. NCBI lineage: Eukaryota > Viridiplantae > Chlorophyta > Ulvophyceae > Bryopsidales > Ostreobiaceae > Ostreobium > Ostreobium quekettii. Next base: position 58,236 of record CAJHUC010000374.1, on the reverse strand, counting down.
TGGCCGCCTCCCTTTCCCATAATCTGCTATGATGATGGCATAGTGCCAATTAGTGTCCACCGTGCTATCATTGTTTCGAACACCAGTGAATGGCCTTAGCAACGTTCCTTGTTGGTTTTCTTGTCATCTCTGCTGAAAATTGCTTGAGTTTTAGACCATCAGCAATGGACTATGAAATGCAGCTTACCTTGCTGCTATTCATGCAACATTGCAACGTTCCCTTGCAGAAGATGCCACCACTTCCGAGGAAGGTTTTGTTATAAAAAAGATTGTGGTGGAGAAAGGGAGTCACGCTCTACGAAGCGGCTTTCGGGAAAAGCATTTTGGGGAGTTGTTCCTGCGAGAGTCACAACGGCATGTACTGGGCGGTGACCAGCTGGCGAGGGGGTGTGAGCATCTGGTATGCTACTCACAGGTGGCTTCAGACCAATCCACTGCTGTGTCAAATGATTGATTTTGGTTGTCAGGAAATAGCAGCGTGTTGGCCTTGCACCTACAGAGCGATTTTGGCCACATTTCTTGCCACAGTTTTTGTTGCAAATTATTTGTTCACTACATGTAATTCAAGAAATCCAGAAGAGCCTGAAAGGCAGGAACAGGCTCTTGATGCCCACCATTGTGTCATGAGGGGCAGTCGTTCTTGGTGGATAGAAGCATTCATTGTGATCGAAAATCCACACCAAACTGTCGTGAGAAGAATCCTTTATGAAGTGCTGCTTGGTTGCTCCAGAGGCTGCCCAATCAATGAATATCTGCCTTCAGGGAGAAACCAGATGAGCCTCTTTGTCTGCCCAAACAATGGCACTGTGGCAAGGGGTGTAGCTTGTCTTTTCAAAGCACTTTTACAGAATGCCCCACCCTTGCGAATGTGTTCCGATTTGTTGGGTGATCTATCTGTTTGGCTTTTGCAAGCCTGTGCTTTTGAATTCGTTTGTGGGCTGAGTTTGAACATGCTTCTGCTCTCGCGACCATCATTTATTGGCTTTCCTGCTAGTTTCCCTTGCCTACTCCGGCCAGAGGGGCCGCTTGCACCAAAAAGGCTATGCTGATGCGTTGTGCTCCCAGGCAAGGTTTGTCGAAGCCCTGCAGCCAGGACCCTCTACCAACCTGTGGCTCGTGTTTCGTGACGAAGGTGTGTCCCTTCACTCTATGATGTACACCACAATGGAGTTTCCGGGCAAGCAGGTGCGTGAGAATTTGCGCACTGTATTTCAGCGTGAAGTGAGGTGCTTTCATCACATTTGTGGCCTATTGTACTACCCATCGAGACGTAAACATCAAAAGTGTGGTAAATGAAAACCTGTGGGTGACAATCTGTCATCATGGACAAAACGCCCGCTGTCAACACTTTCCCATGCCACATGCCCTCCACATACTGTAATGCCACTGGGCAGAAATGGGCATTTTACCAAACTGATGAAGTACAGCTTGCAGACAGCTGTCTTCTGCAGGGTATCATAACTACCAACTCATGAATCGCGTCCATAAAAATGTTGATAATCGAGTATGGGTGGTAAACGCGGGGTTGAAATGCGTTCAGCATGGGTTTATCTCCACCGTTCTTCTGGCTCAACCCTATTCTGTCTATTTTCATTACTCATCTCGTCTGCAGTTCATGGCAGCTTTGACAGTGCAGAACCCTGCCTGCCTTGCCTAATTGGACTCATTCTCGCCACATTTTCACATTCAGTTCGTGCAAGGCTATTCGACAACCATCCCACGCAAATCTGTAAATTTTCAGTAGACAACAGATATTGACTCCATAGCATTCTACAAGAATTTACAGGAGTATGCAGCCTTTAAGTGGAGTGTGCAACTGATGGCTAAGAAAGGCCAATTGCAGCACGCAACAAGGTGATTGTAGCCATGGGGCTAAGGGATTGAATTGAAGAACACTACATCAAATGTGTTGAATGTACCAATTCCTTTGTGGCTTGGAGCAGCAGGTACCACTGGCTGCATTGTCCATGCTTTGCAAAGTGCGCACGTAAATTACCAGGGCGACCCATTGTCAACACTTTCAGTAATGGCACTGCAACAAGATGTCTTGAAGATTTAATTGATGCTTGTCAAGTACAGGGATGTTTTAGTGACATGGTGCCAATGCCTATTGGGATGCATACCCACATAAATTTGGCCTGGAGTGCATGCTACTGAAGCAATGGCGCAGCAACAATAGACATGGAAAAGAATTCGAATGTCCTCCTTGTCGATGTGCGCAGGGCGCAAGTGTAACAACTCGATTGTATTCGACTAAACCCTGGATGTATTTGATATGAAATGAGATATGAATGAAATATGTGGTTCATTTCTAATTGAAGCGATCGGCTCAGAGAGTGCCCAATTGCCCTGGAAGGGATTTGACGAACCAACAGGTGTATTGTTAATGCGATATTTGTGTTATGATGCAATGTTCTTCATAACAATGCAAGGAATTGGGTTCCCCTGGGGTGAGGTGGGTGGACAAAAGGGGCAAGTGTGCCCCTGATGTCCTCACGAGGTTTCATCCCAGTTCGCCCTCATTACCCTTGGTTTCTGGTCACCCAACCCAGGTCTATCGAGCATTTGTACCGAGGAACAGGGCATTCATCGCCGCGAGCAATGCTGTGCTCCATGATGCAATCATTGGGCAAACAATTCATTCAATATCAGCCAGCACTGGAACATCTCTGGCATCCTATTCAAAACATCTTCCGCATTGCCACAGGAAGAATCGGAAGGTTTCGGGCTGAACATAGTGAGACCGAGCACGTGGTGGAGGAGCATGAGGCAAACGCCCCATGGTGAGGAAATCATCAAAGATGTGTTGCGCCAATTGTTGGAGGCACTGAAGGTTGTCCATGGCGCAAACGTCACACACAGGTGACTTAACACACTGCCTGTTGCGCACAGTTAAAGGAGATGGTTTGGAGAGGGTGGGGGTGGGTGATTTGTTTGGATGGGATACAGTGGGGGTTCTGCTGTTGAGCGACAGCATGCCCATGGAGACCTGGAGTAGACAACAGTTATTACTCTCCCCTATTGGCGCCGAAGGCCAAGGAATTCTTCATTGGTTGCACAATACTTGTGGCACTGCTAATCAGCGTCCCCCAAGGGGCCAGGGATCACATCACATGTACCCTGATGGCACTGAATGCACAACTAAATGTGCTATTGAAATGTGCTTCCTCTGTCCGATATTGATTGTCGTCTATTTTGAAAGAGAAATTTCGTAACATAAACAGCATGTCTGATTTATGAATGGAGGCAGAATGGGAAAGATTGGGTCCCAGAACCCTTAACCACCAGTTTCAAGAAGAAAATGTGAGCTTGACCCTTTTGAATGTTGGGCGAAAGTAAATTTTGGTCACTTCAGAGTGAAACTTTCGAGGTTTATTAGGCAGAGGATCCTTGCTACAAAATGGTGCCAAATCCATGCTACTCAACGGATTGACTTGATTTCTGACCTTAAACTTCAAACTCATGGGCATACACCTTTGTACGAATTCTAACCAAATAGCGAAGTCGTTGTGATGGAGATATGCTGTTCCAAATTCATAGACGACAATTAATGTGGGACAATTGAATTAGCATTTAAGCGTAATGCCTCTATATCTTTTTAAATGCAGCCTTTCACCTAAATTAATATTTTCCTTCTATGCATATTCAGACAATTCGAACTGGTCATAACTGTGTCATCACACGGGTGATCGTGTGAGTTGTCAGCCGCTGATTAGGCAACTACTCAAGACATGAATACAGTGATTTTGACAGCATGAACGATTGCACAGTCTACAATGGGCATAACATTACCCCTTGTCAAACTCCCATTTATTGTTTACTTCAAGTATTTACTGAACTATTGACATAGTGAGCAATCAATGAAATCGTGCATCCATTATGGGCAACGAGTTCGGCGGCGACCAAATCCCTAAAGTTTCTAGCGATACCTCTCTTGCTGCATTGTTTACCAATGTAATGTAGACTGGCATTGGCAGGGATGTGAAGCCTGAAAACATACTTCTGCGGCCGGTGCCTGATCCCGAAGGTGGGCCAAAGTACCACCTGCGACTGATCGACTTCGGATCTGCTGTGGATGCATACACGTTGGAGCACTTGTATGGGCCGGAAGGTCCAAGCGATAGTGAACAGACTGCAGAGTATGTTCCACCAGAGGGGCGTTTCGGCAGGTGAGTCCTGGTGACAATCTGATCGATTATGTGTGCCAGAACATGTTAAAACACTCCTCTTGCATCCATTTCTTTGGCCGCTGCTGACATCCAACAGGGCTTTGTGCCATAGGTTGCTGTATGCCTAGATGTGTGGTGACCTCCATTTTTTGCAAATATGAAATGTGCAGATGCGCTGCACAAAATGATCTACCTGCTATTGTAGATTAATCGCCTTGAACCAAAACACAGTCTGCCCCTTGGACCCTGCTAGAACTTTCACTGCAACCCTGGTCCTGATTTTTGGCACATCAGCAATCTGGCAAAATGGTAGGTTAATAAATGCCTATGGTGGTGTTCGCCTTGGTATCTGAGTGGAGCTTTAAGGTTGTGCTCGCCTTGCCACAATTGATTTCCAATAGCCGCCCATGATCTTCTCCTGACATTGCTCCGCAGTGGGTTGTCCATTCCCGTGACAGGAGCGACAGAGCGTCCACCAACGTCCACGATTCATCTTTCCCACATGTGTAGAATCTGCACAATGTATTCACAGGGAAATCGCAGCGACAGCAACCTTCGAAAGAACTCCCCCCAGCAGCATCTTGGAAAGAACCACGCTGCGTTGGCCACTAAGGGCAGCAGCGATCGGTTGCCACCACACAGCATTGGGGCAGTCACACGCTCTAGCAATATACGATAGCAACGCCAATAGTGCTTGCTACCTGCAGCGCATGGCACAAAAAGGGATGTTTCTGTGCACTACCCTATGTAGCGGCAGAATGGCACCCTTGCCAATTTGATGCAGCTCAATGGCGGCACTTTGGCACATTGGGCTGCAACGAGCGATGTGATTCCATGTGTGGTGTGTTCCATGGCAGGCTGCAATTCCGCAAAGAAACATTGCATCGTGCGCAATCTTACGACATGTGGAGTGTTGGCGTGACATGGCTAGAACTCATTCTCGGTGGGTAATTTTTTGCTGTCAGGTTCTTGAAAGGCAGGCATGTGCTGTGAAGATGGCATGCACCTCTAGTGGCATGCAGGATCCCAATCAACACGCCTATTGATGTGAGCGGCATTCCATCCCCTTGCCCTGTGGGTAAATAACGACACAAGAAATAGTTATATGCAACAAACTTGCCCAGTTGAAGGCACTGTGCGTGATTAGAGCGAGCCCTCCTCTCGTTCGTGACTGTTGTGGACTCGTATGGATTTCGCCCACTCATGGAAAGTACATTTGAGTCAATTGTTGGTGTACTTTTCTGGACCCTTGTGTACTGGAGCAAGGGCGAAGATGTGTCCTGTTTCTTATGAAATTGATCCACGTGGATGTGCTTTGCAACTGACAGGGACGCCCCATGTGTTTCACCTGTCTGCACGAACACAAGCACTTCTGGAGCAGACGATCGACATGAAAGCTCGTTCCGAGGCGGAGAAGCAGCACGCATACCTCCTGCGTGGCCTCATGGAGCTGTGCATTTACCCACCCTGGAATCGCCGACCTTGCTGGCACAGTACAACTGGAGAAAATCCAGGTTCTGTGGCGACGAATGCATGCGAGGAAGGAGCGATGGACTGTCAGGCAGAACAAGACTCCCGAGGTGACAATTCTAAGAATGAAGAATTGCACCAGCCAAGGGATGGCCATTCAAGGGATGAGTTCGCTCATGATGAAGGGCGTGCCTTCTGGGGGACCTTGCGAGGTGGTGACGGTGCCACAGCCCAGAAGCCGCGTTGCGAGGGTGAAACGCCCATTGTTTCTTGGAGTTGCAGCGAAGATGCGTTGCTGGAGATCATTAAATCGAGAGACCCAACAGGCATGCTGCACCGCGGCAATCACTGAACCATGTCATGCAAGCACTATGCCTCATTGTGCTGTTGAATTCATCCACGGTTCAACACGAGGACGACATGCTCTTGCAAACGTGACTAACGGTTAGGGAATGGACTCATGGCCTGCCCTTGTTATGTTGAATCAAGTAACCTCTTCAATGGCTTCAAGATCTCCTACGGGTTTGACAAAACTGTTTCGCACTTAACGAAATTGTGTCACGTTACCTATTGTTTTCAATGCTAAATCTTGTGTGCTGTACAGTTTCCATGACTTTGTGATGAGATCGTCGCTGCGAACATCCCTAGAGCAAAGGATGTTGCACCTAAACATTGACATTGCAACCAATCTGGATTCGTGATACCACTGCATGATAATGAGTATGTGGCTGCCGATGCAGGTGTAGGCTTGCCGAACAAGGAGGCGCTAAATTTGCTCATGTCAATGCTTGACTGGCGTCCAAATCAACGGCCGACGGCCGCTGAAGCTCTCGACAGCCCCTATCTCTCCAAGGCATGAACGTGTGCATGAAAAACGCCTCCTTGTTTCGTGACTGAAGCACAATAGATCTTCATGGACTACAGGATTGTGTAAGGATGAGAAAATGTGGCTCCAGATGTAGGACGCTGCCCCTGTTTGTAAATATAGTGCAGATTGCGAATGCTTGTGATGGCGAGTTCCAAAAGTATGGATGCCTCAGCGCTGGCTTCCGCACAAAATGAGGATGATGTTGATGGCCGCATTTATCATCGACTGCTGGGCGTTGGTGCCAAAATTATGGATCCAAACGGCTGAGCATGGCTGATACCTTGGAGGGGCAACGCAATCGATGTACCTGCAAAATGACTAGTTTCACAAGTCATCTTTGCAATAAAAGGCCATCAAAAATGAGCAAAGAAAAGGTCAAAATGACCGTTAGAATACAGGGCCTACCATACCAAAAGAGAAACAATAAGAGAAGAAAGAAAGAGCAACAGAATACCCAAAATGCGAGGGAAACGCTGCCAAATTTTGCCCAGATTACTGTTAATCAATGAGTGGTACGATAAAGGAACTGAGGATGTGGAAGGTTGCGCCGTGCGGATGCCATGCCACCCCGCTGCCCTCTTGCGCGTTCTGTGGCCTCTAAGAATTCCGCGACCTCTAGCGCAACTCTGGGATTTGCGGTTTGAGTCTTGCCGTGACTTTGTGAAGTTTATAATCTGGTTTCGAACCCTGGAACATGTGAATTCGCACTCTAGACGTATTGAGAGGGAAGCGCATCATGTGTTGTAAGATTTTAGACCAAGAAGGTGTGCATGGTAGATCGAAACACTAGTTGAACTTTGCTTCTGCATTGCAGTCTGTTCAGTAGTTCAGAGGGTGGGGGCTGGTTTCCCGGTGAATTTCTGAAAGTTTTCGTGTGGAACCGCTTTGGGAGCGAGTGAGGCAGGTTGTTACCCCTCGTTGGTTATTTAAATGGGCTGCCCACGCCAGGGGGCAGATTAGACCCCGAACTGCAAGTCCTGGCAGTTGTAACCGTGCGATTTGCAGCGTACTGTCTCCGGTGGCCTGCTAGTCAGTCTGAGTTGTTGAGCTAACATGACCAACCCTCTCATATGGCGGATCCTGGCATCTAGGCGACCGCATCACTGACGGTCGGTGGGATTGACCACCGAACTAATTCAGTGTCGCAGCAGGTGACTGAGGCAGGCATGGCGATGAGTGATCGCCATGTGGGGGAAGGTCTCGGGTGGGCATATGAGCTGGCGCTCCCGGGTTTGCTCGCTGCACTGCGCCGTGAGTCATGGCATAGTGCCAGGTCGAATCTTGCATCGGTGTGCATGGAATCCCCACGGGTGGGTGCCAATCATGATGGGGTGCTACAGAGGCTGTGGTGGGGAGGTGACGGCTCGCATGTCGGTCGTGGGTGGAGCACACATGTATGATCATGTTCCATTGCAAAAGTGACGCATGTTGGCAGGGATCATGATGGGAAGAAGTTAAAGGCTAGCGTGGCATGTACAAGGCCTAGGCTGAGAATCATGTAACCATGGCAGGGGGGCGATCGGTCGGGCCGGTGTTCCTTGATGTGAATGTCCGATCGCACCGGCACCCCACGTGCTACTAGTACCTTCCGTAAAGTGCAGGTGGTGGGGATCGCTGAGGGGGGTGGGTGACCGGCACCGTATTGCCGCCACTGTGTACTACTATGGGTACAACGGTGAATACAACGTCCTCTTAAGTACTGGAACACAGCCAAGGGGGTGGAGGGGGTACTTTGTGACACACCGCTGGTGCAGTGGGGCGAGCGCGTAGCATACTACCAGCTACCTAAAGTACCAAAAGCGGTGAAGAGTATTCAAAGTAAGTGGGTGGCATCCAAGGAAGCTGTGGAGAAGCTTTCCATCAATCTTTGGACATCATACTCATTCATCTACCCATTTTCGCGAGCATGGTATGACAATGCCCGCTCTCAAACTAGAAAGTTCAGAACATGCAGGAAAAAACACAATGACGGCAAGGGCATATAGGATACTGCAATATGACGGAGACATACTACATTGTGGTGTTGGAGTTGTAATCATCTTGACCTGATTAACAACATGACAAAGAGATGGATGAACAGGAAGCTGAGGTAATAAACATGGCAAACCAAACCACCAACAAACAATTGACATTCGAAACACAGCCAAGAGACCTAGCCAAGAGCCAAATTGTTGATGTCATTGTGTGAAGAGAGTTGGAGGTCCCCTCACACCTGTCCTGTGCATCGCGCTGCTCCTTATGTGTGCTTTGCTTTGCGAGAAAAGGGCAATTGCAAAGCCATCACCCAACCCAACATGGCCGAGGGACTGGCCAGTCTATTCTCAGAGCCAAAGCGGGTGCACCCATGAACAAGATGTAACTCATGTTGGCAACTGCCAAGCATACACATGCTCGAACACTAATTGGAGGCTCAACAGCATAACCATAAATAGGGACAAACTTTGCAATAGGAACCCCTGCCACTGCTAGTGGCAGACAACCTTGGCGTTATCCACAAGTTTTCAACAAAGGCAAATATCCTACGCAATCCATAGGCTCCTGACGCCGTCAAGCCTACAAAACATTCTGTCGAATCTCAGATGCCAACAAGCAATCTCAACGCGATGTTGGGACAACAATACCATGTCGTTTGCACCAAGAGGCGCAGCCACTCCAATAGTAGGCTGTGGCGCCCAGCTAGGTGAGAGCTCTCTAGGATTCCTCACTATCTTGCTGTGCTATGATTGCCATATTCAGCACAAAGATACCGAGAATGGTGGCCATCAAACCCAACACAATGGGCTTTTATATTGGTTCCAGCCATTGTGGCACCCATAGTGGCGATATTGAAGCCCCTGTTTATAGTGCCACAGGCTGATCCCGGGCTCAAAAACACAAAGCAGGCCGGGAGTAGTAGTGCTACCAAGAAAATGGAACAATGCAAGTGCAAGGCCACATGAAGGCGGTCACAAGGTACTAGATAGTGATATCTTGATTGGATTAGAACTTGAGTTACTTCAACACCCAAGAAAACTCATGCAACTAGCCGTGCAAGGCGAAAATTAGGGCATGGGGAGAAAATGGATTTCCCAAATGGCCGTTGTTTGAGCCTGCTTAGCCTATTGATCCCTTGATATAGTGCTCCTTGAGCCTAAGAATCCACAGGCAAAGAACCAAACGGCAACTGCCCCAATATAGTTGAACAAAATAGCGGTGTCCTAGGTCTGCCTTGGTGGCTCCGTCTTCAAGATGGCTTTGGCAGCGCAATCGCCCATGGCGCATGGGAAGGGGTGGGCGATATTGTTGCGTTGATGTTAAATATAATGGCCAGCATTATAACATGATTTGTCGTGAATATATTCATGGAAAAGTTGATTGATTCAATGCTGATAACCACTCCAACTTGAAGAAAAAGAATCGACAAATAGGTTAAAATGTAGTGAAAACATAGTGGCATTAACGACCACAAGGATGTGAAAAAGGCAGAAAAGAAAAAATGCATACCGTGAGGCTTAAGCATAATTTTTATGCGCGCATAATCCAGGAATTCACTGCCATAACTAGCTTTTCAAAATAACGCTTATTGAGATTCGGAACAGCTCACTAAGCCCTAAATGTTGGTGGTACAGCCATTAATTCTGGTCTATATGAGGGATGGTGTGGACTTGGATAAGAAGCTGCTACAAATGCCTTGAGCCATGTGGCTATAGGGATGTTTGATTTCCGAACTATGTTCTTTTCAAGAGGGTGAGTAAAAGGAATTTTTTTCTAGAACCTATGGGTATGATGCTCAAAAGATGGTTAAGGCTGCCGTTACAACACATGTACATATAATGGTTATCGTAGGCTTTGCAGTTGATGGTAGTGGAGTTCCAAAAGATTTTGAGTGTGAAAAGAAGGCACTAATAGCATACCATAAGGAACAAATTGATGGTAAGGCAAAGCAGTGATGTTCGGTGTAATGATGTCATTCTGGCCGCCTCGTGCACTTGTGCTTGGCATGGTGTCTGGTCCTAATGTGGTTGATGGTCATAAATAAAAATTTGCTTGAAAAATATAATGCCAAGTATCTACTATGGCACGGGTTTAAGGCTGCCTGACCACGGACAAGAAAAGTGACGGGCTACTCTGCCATGACCAGGTTGGTTATGAGTTCACAATTATATGGATAACGTATTAATCATAAAAATGGTTGGAGGAAAAGAAAAAATATAAAATAGTGACTGCAGATCAGAACTAGAGAAAATGATGGTCAAGTTTGGAAGGGATTAATTGCCCTAAAAAGTGTGGTTGTTACACCCATAGGCCTCACGTAGGGGCCGGCTTACTAAGGCCTTTTGGTGGGGGGTACGTGCTGCCCAGGATAGGGTAACTTGACCTGAACCAGACCATATATTACACTACAATATGGGAGTAGGCTGGGGTGGTCCCACCTAGGTCCCCATAAGGACTTAAGTGCCCGGCGAGGCGGGTCCACATCTTAAAGAGGGCAGGTGCCCCATACCAAAAATAATCTCGTATCAACATGCCCATCTTAGAGGCCATGGAATTCGTCATCATCAACAAAGGCCCACATATAGCAAACACTGAGGTATATGATGGTGGGGCTAAAGAAAGCGATAACATCAATAATGGAGGCGGGCAGAACTAGGGGTTGGACAACAGGTCAGAATTTTGATATATTGTATATAAAAATATGTGAGTTATGGGAACTAATCTGGATAAAGGTATCGTGCATAATACAGGGGGTAGTTAATGCTTCTCTAAATGAGATCTAGAGACTAGAATGCACAACAGTCAAGGTGTTTAATGGGAAAGTAGACTCTATTAAGAGTCCATAGATTTTTGAATCACCCCAATTGGCTTAGCGGTTGAGGAGATGTTGTTAGGTGAATTTTTAGTACTTAAGGGCTAGCATCATCGGCGGGAGGGACCCGTGGGCGGCTGACTAGTACTGGCGCCGCCGCCTAGTACGGACCATTGGGCGCCGGCCAGACCTAGGTGCAAAATTGGAGAGAAAAAACAAGGGGAAATAACCCCAACCGGAAAAAGGGCGGATCTAGAAGTCTAGAAGGGCGTCGGGGCCGTAGGGCTAGGTGGGCAAAGACAACTAGGGCGAGAGTCGGAGAAGAATTCAAGAGATACCACGGTGGCGACATGCACATGAACTGTCGTAGCGCCAGGGTTGGAACGCTTCTTCTTCTTCTTCTTCCTGCTGCAACCTCGCTTTACTCTTTATACTAACCCCATACTATAAAGGACCATTTCATACCCAACTTAAAGATCAATTCATTCTGGTCATTCACCTCGAATTGTCAGTCACCTCCCCCTAATCATTCTCAAGCCCGTGGGTCTACTCACTTTCATCTCCCCTTAAGCACACACGAATGCACACACACAAATGCACACCCGTAGTCGCTTTCAAGGTAGTCTTGACCCTGTTGCACTGGTAACCTATGGGTTACTGCAAGATAGTATGAAGGTGTAGACAACTTCTTCTCCTGATCCTTGGGGTTGATGGAGTTCCTCGTTTCTCTCCACCTTGAGGTTCTTCTGGTCCATGGAGTCCGCGTTGGAGTGCTCCACCGGTTGCCAATACCCTAAGGCCACCCGACAACCTCGCCTGTTGGGTCGCTCCACCGGTTGCCGGTGCCCTGAGGCCGCCCAACAACCTCTCCTGGCGTTTGGCAAGCTTTGCAGTTCGTTGGACTTTCGCCAGTACCCGGATTTGCTTCCCGGGTGGCGGGATTGTCACTGTAGCACGCAGTGGCGCCAAGAGGGGAAAAGAACCCCAGACCAGACTCCAAGACCCATTAAGTACTGCACCCATCTCTCGCAGTACACCGGCTGGTGACCGGCGGGTCACTCTGATCCCTGATGACTCATCCACTGCTGGATAGTCTTGTTACAGCGCCAAGTACTCTAGTACTGTGGCCTGCCTGATATTCCCAAGGATGGGATAGGTTAGAGATGCCGTTGCCAATCCAGGCACTCTCCTGGTAAAGTACTGGTGAAGTGATATACTGTAAAGGCGGTGCGTATTACAGGCGTCCCCCGCCGGGGAAGACTCCGTCCCGGAGTCGAGAATACACAAAACAAACACGAAGACATATCACACGAGACAAAGGCATGACATGTACAACACAACCCAACCATGGGTCCACGGGAAAGAAAGGTGCGGTCATCCACAAGAGTCGGGTGCCTGATGCTGACACCTGATGGAGCCCAATCATAGGGCCACAGAACTGGCGGTCACAGTCTGTCTGCATATCAACCCAAATCCCCAAACGAGGCCTGCATCAAGGTGCCGGACGAGGGGCGCCACGGCCACGGCCGCGACCACCACCTAAACCCGAACGGCCCGTAGTGCGAGGGGTCCACCCTGCAGCTACGTCTGCATCCTGAACGCAAATGCACACTGTGTGTCAGCCTGAGAATACTCAAGTCGTCACTCGAGTCCTTTTCCGACCACCTCTGCGTCGGCGACCAATCGCAGGGTCGGATCCAGACGACTGCTGCTGCAGTTCGTAGGCCTGTAAGAGCTCATTGCAATGCGTCAGGTTCTGTAAAGGCTCCCATGTGTTGTGTTCATGGCCAAAGCCTTTCCATTTAACAAGGTATTGTGGCATCTTCTTATGCCGGGAACGGAACTGACTAAGTCTTTTGTCAAGAATCCGTTCCACCGCGTATTCCAGCTCACCATCCAACTCCACTGGAGGAGGGGGACGAGTGAGACCTGGACCTGATTTGTATTGACGCAATACAAATACATGAAATACTGGATGGAGAGCTCGCATAGAATTGGGGAGCTCCAACTTGTAAGCCATGGGGTTGATCTGCTCAATGATCCGGAAGTAAAGGGAACAAGGGAAGTAGCTTCCTAGATCCCGGATGCCTGAGTTTTATATTTTTCCTGGAGAGCAACACCATGTCTCCAACCTGATATGCAACATCAGACCTGCGCACGTCTGCATACTGTTTTTGTCTGTTCTGCGCTGCCTGTAGGTGTTGCTTTGCATCATTGAGCACAATGTCAATCTCATTTACAAATTGCTTGACCGCTGGCAATTTGTCCTGAAGGTCCGTCTGCTGCTCATCCCTGAGTCTACATCGTATTTCACGATGTTCCCGACTATTCTGCAGGCCTAAGGTTGTTGGAGTCACTGGATGTCGCCCGTAGTTTAGATAAAAGGGCGTATACTTTGTGCTCCCCTGCTTTGAGTTGTTTATAGCAAACTCTACCAATGGGAGATGTAAATCCCACTGGTCCTGCTGTGGGCCAACATAGTGGCGTAGCGTATCTTCTAGAATCCTGTTCATCCGCTCTGTTTGACCATCAGTTTGCGGATGGTACGCTGTACTCAGCGCCTGGTCGATCTCCAATTGCTCCATAAGGGCCTTGAAGAACTTTGATGTAAACTGTGTTCCGCGGTCTGATATTAGTGTCTCACACATACCATGGTGTCTAAACACATGGTCTACAAATAGTCTAGCGGTCCCCACCGCATCGACGTCTGATGTTGTGGGGGCCATTCTTACCATCTTGGTAAGCCTATCTACAAAAACACAGATAGCGTCGTGGCCGCTTCTGGTCCTGGGTAACTGAGTGATGAAGTCTACTGAAACACTTTCCCACCGTGCATTCGGAATAGGAAGGGGTCTCAGCAAACCCTGAGGTCTCTCTGCACGATGCTTATTCCGTTGGCAAACATCGCAAGCCTGTATGTACTTTCTGATATATTCACGCATGTTTGGCCACCAAAACGTTCGGCTAACTTGAGCCTCGGTCTTAGTGGTACCAAAGTGACCTGAGTATGGGCAATCGTGGCACTGTCTGCACACTTCTGCCCTAAGATCTGTAACGGAATCCCCCATAGGGCCTGTACCAGGGACGAAGATCTTTGACCCACGATACCAAAGATCCTCGTGCTGCGTGAGGACACCTGACTTCTGCAATCTGATACAGTCGGGGTCCTGGGCGCAGCCTACAGCCAGACGTTGAGTCAGAGGAGTGAGTGACCCTGGGGGAGCGGATGGGCGGCCCAAGGCATGCACAGTCTGAACCCCGTCCCTTGCACCGCTGGGGGCTGTCACGGCAGAATCGCACGGGATACGACTGATCGGGTCTGCAACATTCAGTCGCCCTGGCCTGTATTCCCACATGTAACGAAACTGCTGGAGATATTCTGACCAGCGAACCTGCCTCCTTCCCAACGTCTGCTGGCTATCTAAGTATGTGTTTGGACAATGGTCTGTCACCAGCACCATGTCCGAGCCTTCTAGGTAGCATCGCCAGACCCGAAGTGCATGCACCACACCTAGAAGCTCTTTTTCTGTTACTGAATAATTAAGCTCTGCTTGACTGAGCTTTCTGCTTTCAAATGCCAGAGGGTGCTTGTCTTGTAGTAGGACAGCCCCTATTGCTGTATCACTGGCATCTGCCACTACCTCAAAAGGTTTATCAAATACCGGCATATGCAATACTGGTGCATGTGTCAGGTCCTGTTTCACACCTTGGAATGCTTCCTCACAAGCGTCTGTCCACTCAAAAGCGTGGCCTGCCTTTGTTAAATCTGTTAATGGTGCTACTCTCTTTGAGTAACCCTGCATGAATTTCCGAAAGTAATTTGCTAATCCCAAGAACTGGCGTACTCCCCGCACGTCCTGGGGCCTTGGCCAATCATTGACCACCTGTGTCTTTTCGGGATTCACGCGAATTCCATCTGCTGATATGATGTGTCCCAAGTACTTGATTGAAGTCTGATTAAAGTGGCACTTATGCAACCGTGCATAAAACTTTTGTGCCCTTAGGACCTCGAGGACCTGCCTGATATGGATTAAATGCTCTTCTGCATTCCTGGAAAAGATTAAAATATCGTCCAGATATACAAGGACGAACTTCCCAATATAGGGCCTGAATATATCATTTATAACGCGCTGAAATATTGCAGGCGCGTTTGTGAGACCGAATGGGAGCACTTTAAATTCATAGAGTCCCATCGGTGTCTTAAAGGCTGTTTTTTCACAATCGGATTCCTGTATTCTGATCTGATAGTACCCCTGCATCAAGTCCACAGCGCTAAATACTTTAGCATTGCGAAGTTGATCCAGGAGGTCATCCACCCTGGGGATTGGGTATTGGTTTCTGATTGTTGCCTTGTTTAAGGCTCTGTAGTCTATACACATTCTAAATGTCCCGTTGGGTTTCCTGACAAATAATACAGGAGCCCCAAACGGACTGCTGCTTGGCTCTATCAGCCCTCTTTTGAGTAAATACTCAACCTGCTCCCGCATTTCTTCTAGTTCTGCAGGACTATATCTAAACATTGGCCTGTTCAAAGGTCTGGTACCTTCCTGCAATGGTATAGAGATAGCTGCTCCTCTATTTGGTGGTAATCCTGGAATACTATCTGGGAACACATCAGAGTATTCGTCCAACATTGCTTTTAGGCACTGAGGATCGACCTGGTATTCTGTGGTCTTATCACTGACCGGTTCTCGAGGCGGAGGTGGGCCCATTTTGGAGTCCGCATCTGGTTCCGGTCCCTCACGTTCTAATGTTCTAACCATCACAAAACAAGATGGACAACCCTTTCGGACACTGCGCCGAACCTGAATGTGGGTTAACAACTTTGAGTCAGCCCGGTGCTTAACACGTGCTGCAACGTTTGTTTGTAATACCACACGTCTGGCACCCTGCTGTAGCGAACAAGTCTGTTCCGTGTAGTCGAGCACGGCCTTATTTTCAATGAACCACCCATCTCCAAGAATAAGATCAAAATCGGGTGCCATGCTCATCACTGCGCATAGGAGTTTTGCTCGGTAACTCTGTATTTGAATGGGAACCACTACTTGTCCCACTATTTCACCACTAGAACCATTCGCCATGGTTACTGTTTCTGGTTCCTGTTCCTCAAAAGACAATCCAATCTGCTTACAAAATTCCTTACTGATATAATGCATTCCTGTAGCACCTGTGTCAGTCAAACATCGAGCTGGGGCTTTTGAAACTTTCCCCTTTAGCCCAAGGGTAAGTCTACCCTCCTCACTTTGCATTGCTACGTATACTGATGGAACTGGTGGATCGTAATACACCGTGACACCCCATGGTATTCTTGGCAAGTGTCGCCGTTGTCCTGATTGTGTAGGGCTCGTAAAGTGTACTTGTCCCTTACTATACTGCGCAACCACTTGCATCCCCTTTAATTCAGGGATTCTCAACTGTCTCCAGTTAGGCACCACTATGCATGCACTAACTGTCTGAGGATGTTGCTTCTTCTGTTCTGCATAATGCTTGATGAATTTCTGTATACTGTTGAAAGGGGCATTGAGCCATACATGCTCACCTTCAAGTTTTCTGGTGAGAAAATCATCCTCACTGCTACAGTACCGTGCACACAGTGCGTTCTTTCCATCTGGGTTCGAACACGCATCCAGTGTAAATGCATGGCCTACTCGCTCTTGTATTTTCTGAAACTCTGCAGGCAGTATAGCCCTATCCTGATTACTCGCAGTACTTGCATCTGCGCCTGCTGTTCTTGTATGCCTGATGGGATTACCATCTGTATGGTCCACAATTGCAACTGGGTTTGTAGAAACATGTTTCCACCCTGATGACTGCACTGACATGCTAACTGTTCCACTGGGTAAAGCATGCAATGCAGGTTCTGATACTGGCAAAAGACCAAATGTTTTGCTCACTGGAAAGTTCGAACTCTGTGCACATACCATATCTCCTGTAGGGAAAGGTGGTGCGCTCCGCTCTCCACTTTTCACTGGGCACTGATGTCCTGGTGTATAGTTGGCATAGCAGAAGAAGCAACGTCCTGTGGTTCGCAGCCATGCAAGCTTCGTAGTATCGGTACTGAGTCCTGGGTTGAACGAAGCCTTGCCCTGGTGAACTGAAGTAGAAGGATCCACCCTCCTTCCCAAAGATTGGGATCTGGTCACTGCTGGAGATTCAAGTCGGGCCTGCTTCGCAGGGCGTCCTGTAGATCCCTCCCCTGTCACTGGTAGGCCCATAGCCCCTGTGGCCAAGTACCCCATGGGGCGCTGGCCAATGACCCCTGTGCTGGTCCCTGGTGCTGTCCCCTTGGTCGCTGCGACCTGGCTGTAGGTTGGGGGAGTCTGTAGATGCAGCCTGGTTGCCCTCTGTCTGAAGGCATCGTATGAATCCCAAGCTGATCCATCTGGCTGGAGGGCCACCTGCCGCTGTAACTGGGGCGGCAAGGCACACAAACCAAATCTTCACTTGGTCTGCCAACTCTGTCTTCAGGAGGCCCATTGCGGACTCCACCTGCCTGATATACCCAACAAGATCTCGGGATCCAAGCCCTCTGGAAATCTGTTCGAGATTCACCAGCCTGTTCAAATCTGTGGCCTCTTCCCCAAAGGCCCCAGCCTCCATAAGCCCCTTGAAGAACGTCCAGTCAAGACGTCCTTCGTTCTCATACAGGGCTTCCTCTGTAGGATGCTCTCGCAGACGCGCCAGGAAGTGCTGGCGTGCCTCCGCCTCAAGGTAGGTCGCTGCGATTTTCCCCCAGTGCTCCTGCGCAAGGCCTGTGGCCCTGAAGTAGATGGCCAGAGCTGAAGCAAACCCCTTGAAAGGGGTTGAGCCGTTCCAGCTCTGGGGTCTCTTGAGTGTGCTGGGCGGGATTCCTGCCTGCATCTGCTGGATTCCTGCCTGCACCTGCGAAATTCCTGCCTGCACCTGTGGAGCAACTGCACCAAACTCTCCACTCTGCACACCCACAGCTGAACGCAGGTCAACAGTCGCAGCAACAGTGGCCTGTGGCTGAGCTTCCACCTCAGCCTGCTGTTCAGTGTTCATCTCTGCAAGAACAGCCCTGATAATCTCCCTGAGCCCCTGCTGGGAATCTGCCCCAACAGCAGATAGGCGCCCTGCCTGCGACTGAGACACAGAAACATCCCTGGGAGCCTGAAGCACTGCTGGGGAACCCCGGTCGACCCCTTCAGACCCAGTCGCCACTTCCCCTGTTGGGTTGCCTGAATTGCCCCCCACCTGGATTTCTGCAGGAGCCTGGGCGCCAATCTCCCCCTCGGCAGGCTCTGTCACCACTGGTGTGCCTGTAGTGTCCCCAGAAGGCCTTCTTGCAGGTCCTTCTGCGCCTGTTCCTGGTTGTCCTGGTCCTGGGGCGATCTCCTCACCACCCTCTGGATCCAGGATCTCTCTCTCAGCATCTGCTGCTGAGCCAGCCATCGTCAATCGACAGGAGGCCCCTGGCCACGGGCCCCCAGCCTCTGGAGTCTCTCTGGCTACTCTCTTTGCCTCTCAGGCCCGGTTCGAAGTGGCTCCGAAACCAATGTAGCGCGCAGTGGCGCCAAGAGGGGAAAAGAACCCCAGACCAGACTCCAAGACCCATTAAGTACTGCACCCATCTCTCGCAGTACACCGGCTGGCGACCGGCGGGTCACTCTGATCCCTGATGACTCATCCACTGCTGGATAGTCCTGTTACAGCGCCAAGTACTCCAGTACTGTGGCTTGCCTGATATTCCCAAGGATGGGATAGGTTAGAGATACCGTTGCCAATCCAGGCACTCTCTTGGTAAAGTACTGGTAAAGTGATATACTGTAAAGGCGGTGCGCATTACAGAAAAACTGTCTAACAAAAATGGGCGGGGCTATGATGATGTTAGCATAGACAACTACAGAAATCCACACATCCTTCCAGAATGGAACCACGTGTTATTGAATCCGCGCCGCAGCCCACAGAAGACAGGCCCCCTATAACAGAACCGCTAACCGGACCACAAAGGTCGATAGAATTCCATCAAAGTTTGGGGAGCAATACAGACCTCCAAAACACGTTGAACCCTACAGAAGAGCGGGTCCCATTCCCGGACCGGACGGCCAGACACCTGGTTTAGTATGCAATGGGTATGCATGGCGGACGTGGGGTGCGATTGCCTGGGTCTTTGATGGATTTGGTAGTGCACATTGCTCGCCCCCGTGGCACATCCATATGCCCCTTCAAATCGTTGTTGTCCATCACGGAGGCAAAATGTATGCCCAAAGCGTTCCCAAGCTCATTACATTCGATTGGCTGGCATGTGTTAATGCTTGATCAGCTCATGGGTTCCCTTGCAATGCGCAAGCAGGAGCGGGGCAGATCACTTGGAGGCGCACATATGTGCTCTTCCCAATGGCGGCAAGAGCAGTGTTCATTATAGATCCATCCTTTTATATAGCACCTCACTAGCCAGAATCCTTCCTCGTTCGTTAATTCCAGAAGCTCCCCACGTTGGCATTGATAATCTAGGCTTTAGACCCGTGCCCCAAATGAAATCTCGCTCCTAATAACTTAGTTATTATAGAGGGAGTTATTATAACTGCCCCATCTATAACAGGACTTACGCCTCAAGCTGACTGCGTCCCTGCAGTCGAGAACCCGGCATCCCTTACATACTCCTTACTCTCTTCCTCCTCACCACTTAAGAACTTAAGCACGATATGAGTACATTTGTCCATGCAATCATAACGCTAACTGTGACAACTGCCCTATAATGTTTTTCCCCTTCTCATCCCTCTTTATCCCCCCCCATAGCAATGCTTCGCGGTGGAAATCGATGTGGCGCTAGACCGGGTTCTTGGCACTCCTCTCCTCCTTCCGTCAGGGGTCCACCCTACAGCCGCTGCCCCAAAACCCCTTGTCTGTGGTAACGCATTCGGATTCGGTGGGGCCGCGGCAAAATTCAGAGGGGGGGGGCTGAGGGGCCAAACATGAGACACCATCCCCCCGAGTACTCCGACCAAATATATACCCCTCCCCCCCTTGAGCAAGTCAACCAGCGCCCTGTCACGTAACGCACGTTTTTCCTGTGATAAGCCTCGCGGTCCCTATCTTCGTACGAAAGTTTTTCGCCCCTACGATGCACGCGATAATTGCGGGGGTACCCCCTCTCGTCCCAGCGTCCAGCGTCCCACCAATCATCGAGGTCAAAATCGAAATCCCAGCCTTCTAACTCCCGGTGCCCGTCAGTCTGGGTAACCACCATCTCTGCGTAACATGCCTCAGTCTTGCGGTTGGGCCCGATCCTGTAACGAGATTCTGACGCACTTGGGGTGACCACCCGCTTTATTGGGGTGCTACTTTCACCTGGGGCCCTGCGCATCCGTCGGGAGTCGACCTCATAGGATTCCCAGCTGGGGGTCTCAACCCCCACTAGTGGCTCCTCCGCGCACGTCCCCTCAGTCGCGTGGGCCTCCACTGCCACGCGGGCGCGCATCGTCACTTCCGCCACGCTCTCGGCCCGGGCCGCCATGCGGTGCAAGGTAGCCTCTAAGCCCTCCATGGCCGCCGCAAGCTTCTGCACATCCACGCAAAGGTTCTCCAACTCCGCGCGCGTATTCGCCTCGTCCGCGTTCTCCCTCGCCGTTTCCTGCGACCCCGCAGTCCTTGGCGTCATAGTCATGGTCCGCAGGGCTGCGAAGCGGTGCCTCCCGCGGGGTCTCGATTGCGCCACGCAGTTAGCGCACGTGGTGGCAAGCCACTAAATACTCACCGGCCTTAGTGGAGATGCGTACCGCACCACACCGACCGATCCACTTCATGCGCACGGGTCCCACCTATCGTGGCTATAGTTTATGCCGCCGCCTCTGCCCTATCCACATTATCACATGGTCCCTGACCACCAAATCCATATCTGCGGAGCGTTGCCAGCGTATGGCCAGCTTTCTTATCCGTCCCATGTGATGCAACCTCATCCAGAGCTGGGCCCGGCCAAATGGTATAGGAACAGGAATGGGAACGGTGTCCGTCCCAATCCCAGAAACGGACCCGTCCCCGTTCCCATCCCAGTCCGTCCCAGTCCATCCCAGTCCGTTCCTGGGCCGTTCCCCAGGAACGGATTTGGGCCGGATCTGGGCCGGGCCGGAATGGGGTTGGAACGGGTCCATTCCCATCATGGAACGGACTCCGTTCCCAACAAGAATGGACAACAAAGCACGGCAAGGGGTTGCAGCTGCCGGGCGTTGCTAACGATCAAAACCAATTGTTGTTGGGCTACCACACGCCATGGCAAGGGGAGCTGCCAAAACGGTGGACGCCTCTTGCAAGCAATCTTCCCACCATCGGGGGCGGCAATTGATGGCCCAAGCATGGACCGAGGCGTGTGCCCACATAGCGGCGAAAGGGGCACCAACATGCCTCGGTCGTTGATAACATTTTGGTGGGTAGCTTGCCACACAGCTGCCTCGCATCGTGTCTAATTCAAAACGGGAGTGGGCAAAACATTGCCTGCTCGCAGCGATTCTAAGGACAAGGGAGCCTTTGGCCTCTCCCCTTCCTCTATTTTGGCCCACGTTGCCCTCCCCTCCCTGCTCCCCCTTTTGTTGACCACTGGCAAGCTAAGACGTTGCCGAGAATCGAACTCGGGCCATTGGGTGGGGAACCCAACGTGGTGACCATTTCACCACAACGCCAGATTCACTTGCAATTCTAGGGACGATTCTAACAAGCGAGGGGCCTTTGGCCGTCTCCCCTCCCTCTATTTTGGCCACGTTACCTGCCCTCCCCGTCCTCCCTTTTGTGACCGCCCAGCTTCCCCCAGCTCCATCAAGCCTAATTCGAAAATCGACGGGGCAGATCGTTACCCCCCGGCAGCGATTCTAGCGAGCAAGGGGGTTATTGCCGCCTCCCCTCCCTTTCTCTTGGCACATTCTGCCCTTCCATCCCCTGCCCCCTCCCCTTTGTTGACCGTTCGGGTTAGCAAGTGCTTGGCCGCCCAGATCTCACCCTTTTTTGGCACCTCTCCGATGCCTCTCAATTGGCGCTTTGAGCGCCGATTTCATGCAACTGGTGAGGCTGCGTCGCCTCACCGCACTTGCCTCCGCCTCCACATGCCTCCCGCGTCCATCCTTATGCTTGCCACTGATGGTGGGCACCACCAGCGCCTCCCCACAAGGCGGCAGCGATGTGTGGTGGCAAGAAGGCCAGGAATTGCATGACGCACTTGGGAGCACCCATCATTGATCAACAAATGCAAGACGAGCGCTTCCAACTGCATCATACAATTCTGATTGGCCCACGTGTGATGTTGCTGGATAGGAACGGACTCTATGACAGGCTGGAACGGAGGGAGGCATGGCATGTAGCGGTATAGGAATAGATGCCCAGGTGGGCCGTACTGCGCTGGAACGGAGTTGGGACGGCAGTACACCATTCCAGATCTGTCCCGGGTCCGTTCCAGCCCAGGGACGGGCCGTTCCTCGGCCGTTCCTAGGCCTACCAGCCCAAGGACGGGAATGGACTCCGGTCGTCCCCGTTCCCGTTCCCGTCCCCGTTCGTGGACGGCCCACCTCTGACCTTATCCCCTTCAATCGGTCTAGTCGATCCCGCAGTGGTGTGGTCGTCCCCTGCTCGCCTTGCACCGCTGTTGACTTGACATCCCCGTTGCATTGTGCCATCATGGTGATCTCCATGGGACCCCTCGGTTGGTATCCCATCAATAATTTGGCCGGGGACGCACTGTACTGCTCCGTGCTCTGGGTGTTGGCTACAAACAATGCAGCAGTCAGCTTCATATCCCAAGACGTTGTATCACCAAGTTTACGAAGACACTCCAACACCTCCTGGTTAGCCCTTTCCACTGTGCCATATGACGGTGGGTTGTAGGGAGTCGATCGGGACTTCCATATTCCCCATCGTTCACACATGGCTATAAATTCCCCTTCAAAGTGACTCCCATTGTCAGTCTGGATCTTGCAAGGCACTCCAAACCGGAAAACAACTTCGCGGGTCAAGAAATCTGTGGACGCCACAACCGTAGCATTGGGGTAAGCCGTTGCAACCATATATCTTGTTATCCCATCCACAGCCACTATAATGCATGCATTTCCCCTCTCTGTCTGGGGCATCCCTAAGATCCAGTCCAACTGGATCCACTCCAGTGGCTGGGCTGCGGTGATGGGTGCCTTGGCCAATTGACGGGGTCCATGGGCATGTCCCAACCACACAAAGCAATGCGCCACCCACATTCCCATATTGCGCTCTATAGAGGGCCACCAAAAATGATGGGCTACCCTCCCAGGGTGTTGCGAGCTCCATAGTGTCCCCCCGCCACTGAATCGTGGGTTTGCCCCAACACCAAATCCACCTCCTCTTCCAATACGCACAATCGCCAAGCGCCATCCGCACCAGTCCTAAGAAGTCAGTTCCCCTCCACTCGGTATTGCTCATTATTGCACAGGTCCTTCATCACTTCTCCGTACCAGCTGGATGCCACAAAACGATCCAATCCCGTCCACCCGGCTTTCTCTTCCCCCTCCTCACCGTCAGCATGAAATCCCAGTTCATCGTCATCACTCGAGTGTTCCTCCCCCAAAATCCCCAATGCACTGGGCATTTAAGATAACCCATCAGTGTTGGCATGCGCCTTCCCTTTCCGCGCCACCAAGACGAATTCGTATTCACTCAAAATACACTTCCATCATGCCACTCGGCCAGTCAAATCGGTCCTTTCTAATAGTCCCAAAATGGGACAGTGATCGGTGCGAATTGTGCAGGGGTTGCCCAAGACATAGGGCCGGAACTTCACCATGGCGGACACTATGGCCAGGCACTCCCACTCAATCGTTGAGTAGTTGCGCTCAGCATTGAATAAGATCCGGGAGTGAAAGAAAATTGGATGCTCCTCTCCTGCTTGCTCTTGGGAAAGTACTGCTCCGATCGCATTCTGGCTGGCGTCTGTGCCCAAGATAAACTCGCGCTCAAAGTCCGGTTTGCCCAGAATGGGTGCATGCAATAGGCGTTCCTTTAGAGTTTCAAACGCGGTCTCCTGCTCCGTTCCCCGGTTGCAATCGCCAATCTCCTTGACGACCCCCAGCCCGCGATTGAGTTCGTTCAGCGGATGCGCAATCCTCTCAAAATCCCAAATGAAATGGTGGTAATAACCTACCATTCCCAAAAACGCCAGCAGCTGCGACTTGTTCTTGGGTTACTAGAAGGCGCACACGCTCCGCACCTTCTCAGTAGTAGTTCCGATGCCCTGCTAGGACAACTCATATCCCAAAAACTCCAGCTTGTAGAATCCGATGTATGTCTTGTTAGGTTTCAACTTGAGCTTGTACTCCTGCGTTTGGGTCAGAAATTTCTGCAAATCGGGAATGACTCCCTTCTCCTACAGATGAGCCATGCCTCCATCATCCGCAAAAGTTCTGACCCATTCCAGGCCCCCGTACGCTGCCTCAACCACTCGCGTATACCTCGGGGGTCCGTTACACACTCCAAACGGGAGGACTGTCCAGACGAAGATTTTGCATTGCCGGAGTGGGGACCAGAAGAGAGTTCCAGCATGCTGGAATTTATTCTAGACACCGGAGAACCGTATAGCTGGCAGCCACCATGTCGAGCTAAGTGGACCAAGTTCCACAGTGATCGAATCGACGATCTGAATGAAGGCTGGAAAATGGCCGCTGAAAATTTGGAGAAAGATTAACCACCGCGAGACTGGTGAGGATCCAGAGGTGGTATGGTCTGGGAATGGCAGATCAAATTGCCAAAGAGGACCCAAATTGGCCTTCTCGCTTAGACATATCCCCGAGCCTTGGGATTTGAGCGAGGGAAGTTCGGAAAGACCGGATCCCAATGACCCTCACGAACGGTGGGAGGAGATCTCCGAATTGTCATTTTTGTCATGCGCTTCCCCATTGCCTGGAGATATATCAATGCGGGCACAAGTGCATAGACTAGAAAAAGAGAGACAACATATTTGTAACCGGGATCGTTTTGCCCGTGCGAAGAAATTGGATGAGCAAAAAGCTCAGAAATCCAGTCAGCGCAGAAAGCTGAGAGCTTTATGGTGTGAGCGGGATCGACAGTTAAATCCCAAGAAATATGAGCGGAAACGAGCTCATAAACGCCAGGGCAAGGCTGAGATCAAGAGGTTTTTCTCTGCAGGTGGCAGCCAAAAGGCGCAACGCCTTGAAGTGCAAAAAGGAGCCAACGAGCTGGAACCGGCCAACCAAGCTCAAGCTTTCGCTGAGCTCGAAAGGAGCCCATTTCGGCAAACGGCCAGACGGGCTGGCGAATCGAGTGGAAGCGATAGTGGCGTGAACCGACCGGCTCGATTCGGTAGACAATAGCCTGACAAGGCATCGCCGTCGCCCGAGGAGGCAAGACCCCCGGAGAAGGCTAAGCCCCCTGTGAAGGAGGCAAAGCCATCGAAGGAGAAGAAACAACCTAAAAAGGCCAAGAAGCAACTTGACAAGACAGGGGAGGAACCCCAAGGAACTCAGAGAAAAGTTCCAGGTAACATTACTGATACAGTGACTCCTGTAAATCCTGTTGAGAGTACACACTTGCGTACTCGTGAAAAAATTGGAGACTCTGCTGGTAATGACGAAGTTGTGTATCTCGGATCAGCAGGTACGCCGGCCGGACCTATCCCTTTACAGCGGAAGGAAGTCTATGCTGCTGTGCAAAGGCAAGAAATAGCCTTGGAAAAGGCAAGGGCAGAAGCCGATAAGTCTGCGCGACTGCTGGCCGTGATGGGTGAAGAGGATTACGCCGAATTCCTGTAGTTTCAGAAATCCCGGCGTACAGGCTGACAGCCCAAGGGGCCTCCCATCGGGGAGAGCAGTTCTGGACAGAAACCCCGGGGAATTGTTTACCGGCAGGGAAAGCCTAATTCAGGGTATCAGCAGTGCAAAACGCAGTAGCATGATGTGGGATATGGCCGGGCCAGGGGGCCGCACGAGATGTCTAGGGGGCCCACTCCCATGGTGCATGCACCTATGATCCAGGATGCACATGGGTTTTGGGACACGCTCGGGGCGTTTCATGATCCCTTCAGTGGTGTGTACTACAAGGGGTACTACCATCCGACTGGTGGATGGGCCCTGTATTGTGCAACAGTCCCACTGGACGCCCTGCAGTGCATCCCAGCCAAGCTGCATGACCTGTTCGACGCGCAACAAACAGCGCTGGGCATACATATGCCTAAGGGGCAAGACGCAGCCACAGAGTGGCAGGCCGTCCAACGGACGGGCCGGCGAGTCCCGGAGGAGGGGACTGTGCTTGTACCAGCTGACCCTTCAATGCCGTCTGGTCCCTCAGCGCTAGTTCGTCTGGCACCCCAACCAGTGATGGCGCCAAGACAGCCAGCAGTACCCTTCACTATGGGCTAGACTGGGCCAAGGGGAACACAACCTCCACTGCAGACTAAGCAGCAGAAAATTCAAAGGCTACAGGAGATGTCTCCCTTTGGTCAAGATCCGGCGGCCTATCAGGCGCCACACTACCCGCACCCACAGGTGGCACACCAGTATCAGCAACCCGAAAGGGTACAGCAGGCGGCAGCAGCCCCAGTGCAGCAAGTGGTCCCATCACAAACATATGGAGAATCCTCCCATCCATCTGAATCGGGAGAGCTTGAAAGAGTGATGAGGCACCCACCGAGCTATATGCAGGCTCCTAAGCCACCGCATCAGGAACGGTTGGCCTCAGTAGCTGAAGGGCTGCACATGGCCGTGGATGGGCCACCACTGCCGCCAGCTGACTACGACCCCATGGGGCCCGGATACATAGGCCAGGGGTATCCGATGGCGGCACAGGGAATGCCATTTGCCCCTGTGTATTTGCATCCCGAAAGGGAACCTCAGGTGAGCATGCCTAAATTGAATAGTCAAGGCATAAAACCCCCAAAGTGGAATGAAGATAAGCAAGCTTTGACCAAGTGGTTGCAGGAAATCATCATGTATTTCAAAACCACTATGGCACCCCAATCACAATGGGGATGGATAGCACTGAATACTCTTGAGGAGTCAG
Organism: Ostreobium quekettii; assembly: GCA_905146915.1. NCBI lineage: Eukaryota > Viridiplantae > Chlorophyta > Ulvophyceae > Bryopsidales > Ostreobiaceae > Ostreobium > Ostreobium quekettii. The sequence continues at coordinate 30,962 of CAJHUC010000374.1, read as the reverse complement.
TGAAACATGGCCTGCTTGCCCAACTGGGCCACCTTTGGGGGGTTCACCATTAATGTTGAAGTGATCTCACAGCCAGAATTTCAACTGTCATGGGAACAATTTAAGTATGGCATGGAGACACTTTACGATCATAAATGCTTAGACTTTAACATTAGGTCTAAAATAGTAGCCTTTACAAAGGCAGGGACCTCGGGTCCCGATACCATTAAATACATGTAGCTTTTGGAACAAATGTTTCTCAAGTGTGGGAACGATCTGGATGACTTTTCCAAGCTACATGCATTGTACACTAGACTCCGTCCAGATATAAAGAGAAAATGTCTGTTGAATAAAGACGATGAGCAGTGGGCCACATACGCCAGCCTGAGAGCTCACTTGTATAAAGTGGGCCTGACATACGACCAGGAATATAACACATATGGCTCACGTCGGAATAACAACCAAAATGGCAGGCCCAGTACGAGTAACCGCCTTGCCCCTAATAGGATCATTCACAAGCATTACGCTTTGCGAGTGGATAATCAGGGAAAGCCCGTTTTGCACAACAGGCCGAAAGGTCGAGGGGGAATGGGTTCTAAAGGTTCTCGTTCTGACGCAAAGAATGGCTCACAAGCCCATGGTGATCGCACTTATGAGCCCCATGCAGATATTCGTGACCCCATAGACGGTCACCAGTAGGTCGCAACTGCGTGACACTACGGTGGAGGTGTTGAAGCGAGCTAGAAGGTGCTTTCGATGTTTCAAGCCCTTCTATGCATGCCACCTCTCCGATGGTGACTGTCCAGGGCATGGGACGCTACCCCCCATACAGCTGCACCCAAACCGGCCCATGAGATCATTGCACAAGGATTCACATGCACTATGTTTGACAGCACGAAAAGATAATATGAACAGTGGTAAATTAGTGACAGCACCAGTGGATGTGCAAAAAAATATGGCACCAGTAGTTCCAGTTCCTAAACTGAGAATGTTGCAAATTGCTGTCAATCATGTGATGAAAATTCGTCAAACGAATGCACAAGCTGAGAAAACCCGAAAGGGTATGCAGAGTGATATGGATCATTCTGATCGCATGTTGAATCCTGTGCACTTCAAACATATTTAATCACTGGTTTCCCACCAATTTACTTTGGATGCATGTTCTAACCCCAATGGGGACAATGCACTCTGTGCGCATGTTCTAACCCCAATGGGGACAATGCACTCTGTGCGCGATATTGCTCACTATGACCCCCTTACCGACATTTTGCACGAAAGTTAGTTTAGTTTCTTAACAAAACTATTATCTCATGAATTCGTGTGGATCAATCCACCCTTTAAGAATGCTGGGTCATTCTTAGATCATTACTTTGCTGAAAGAGCAAAGGCTCCTCAACACGTTGGAGCGTGCATTCTTTTACCCGCTTGGCGGACTTTTATAGACGATCCAAGGTTGCGATAGATGCGCACCCTAATCCATTACCCAAAAGGTACCCGGTTGTTCACCCAACTGTGCGTGGATTGTCCAGATTGCAAGGAGATGCCCGGCATCCCTTGGCTGGTCAATGTGTATTATCAACCCCCAGAGGGGGCAGCGGGACACCGCATTTGAGGGGTCTCTCAAGACCACCCTCGTTTGACTTTTACTGGTCATGTAGGGCACCAGCCAGCATCTATCCTCTTTGATACGGGCGCGACTGGTACTGCCTACATTAACCCGATATGTTGTCGTCGGTTAGGCTTAACGCCTAAGCAGCCACACTCAGCATCAAACCAACAGCTTCGTCGCCTTCACCACCTCCAGCGATTGGCACAAGCCACTTATTGTGTTGTAGATCCAACAGAGTTCTCCACACCTCCCCGTGTGGACTCTTCTCCGCTGGAGGCCGAAGTCCTCCTTGCCGATGGATCTTCCCTTCCTTCATTGGGAGTGGTCGATGTGCCCTTAACCATTTAGGGCTACAAGGACAATGTTCGTTGTATGGTCATTGACCTTTCTGACGATTATAACATCATGTTGGTGCGGTCCCCCCTTGGCCGTGTCCAAGTACCGTGCTCTAGGGCCTTTCCGATGGAAGCGTGTTCGTCCTCGGCCAGACAGCGTGTCCTGGGCTCTCTCTGGCCCGTGGGTGACGGCCGCTTTGAGCGGTCCCGTCCGAGGCGCACAACTGCTACGCTCGAGGAGGCAGGGAGGCAGGCATTCCAAAACAATCAAACTACAATTGGTGCCGCCACCTGGTGCTCTTACATGTGGCGGCCAAAATAATGAAAGTCATCATTTTCTTTAAGCATCTTCATTTTGGCCAAACCCATTTTCCGGCTGAAGGCCTCGCTATGCGCGGCCCTTATGCACAAGTCATTCCGGCCTGCTCCGCTTTGCTCCGCATACGGCCTCCACGACTTTGGCGATGGGCCGAGCTCCGCTCGGCAAAACAAGAAACCAATGGGTCATTACCACACATCATTCTTGGCAATAATTGGCTCTATAAGCACGCCGGTGTCATCGATTATTATCAAGGACACATTCGGGTGGTTTCCCGTGGCCGCGAATTCACCCTTCGCAGTACCCCATGGGTCCCTCCCTTCCCTACCTTCGCCCGCTTGTCGGTTGGGTCATTTGTGTTTCTTGGGTTATGCTCGTCGAGCCTACCAATGGGGATCCCCTCTCCGTTTGGTTTTGGTTCGCCGGGTCAGCGATCTCCCTGAGGGGGATGCACCAGGCCCTTCGGCCACTTCAGGTCAAGAGACCATATCACATGCTGTGCACCCATCATAAATCATGTCCCTCTTGGAGGAGTACAAGGATCTTTTTCCTGACGAACTCCCTGAGGGCCTTCCCCCGGATCGGGGAGTTGCTTTGACCATTCCGCTTGAGGAGGGTACCAAACCGGTAAAGCGACCAGCTTTCTGGTACAGTCCAAAAGAAATAGACGAGATCAGGTCATAGGTGGATTACCTATTGAGAAAAAGTCTTATTACAGAGAGTAGTAGTCCTTTTGGGGCCCCGGTACTCTTTGTACCAAAGCCAGATGGCAGCCTCCAAATGTGCATCAATTATCGAGCACTGAACAAAGCCACTATTAAGAACAAGTGGCCAATTCCTCGAATAGATACCCTTTTGGACCAACTGCAAGGAGCCAAGATCTTCTCGGCCATAGACTTGCAGCAAGGGTACTATCAACTTCAAATCGATAAGGCAGACTGTGCCAAAACGGCTTTTGTAATGCCGTTGGGTTTATACGAGTTTAAGGTACTTCCTTTTGGACTCGCTAATGCCCTTGCAATATTCCAGCAGACAATGCACCATATATTTAGTGATCAAATTGGCAAACACGTCCCGGTTTACCTGGATGACATTCTGGTGTTTAGCCAAATTACTGAGGAATATTCACAGCGCCTTTGTTAGGTGTTGGACATGCTACGACAGCAGAAATTGTATTGCCGCATGCACAAGTGTTAGTTTAATAAGGAGGAAATCTCCTATCTAGGACATATCGTGTCTCAAGAGGGTATTCGCCTAGATCCCGAAGGGATTGGGAAGGAGAAGAACTGGCCTGTACCGCAGTGTGTGAAGCACGTACAGCAGTTCCTTGGGCTAGCAAACTATTTTTGAAAGTTCATTCCGGGCTATTCGAAAATGGCTACTCCCTTAACGGACTTGACCAAACAAAATGGCAAGTGGGAGTGGATGGCAAAATGTCAATCGACATTTGAGCATATTAAGGAGTGTTTGAGTACAACTCCATTGCTCAAGACGCCAGACCCTGAAAGGCCTTTTGAGGTCATTGCAGATGCATCTCAAACTGCTGTGGGAGCGGTTCTGATGCAGGATAACCATCCAATCTGCTATGCCAGTAGAAAGTTCCTCCCAGCAGAGTTGAACTATAGTGTGACGGACCAAAAGGCTCTGGCTTCGGTTCACGCTGTACAGTTATGGAGGTGTTACCTTGAGGGGACATGCTTCAAACTGGTAATGGACTATTGTCCGTTGACTTACCTTAAGTCACAACCACAACTGAGCTGAAGACAGGCCAGGTGGTCAGAGATCTTACAACAATTTGACTTTGACTGGGAATATTGCCCAGGGCAAAAGAATATGGCAGACCCACTCTCTCGCATTCCTCCATCGCCTAATGAGCAGGAGGCCAGGAGAAAAAGTCAACTGGTTGTATGTGGCTTAAGAGTAATGCGCAAGTGGGGAAAAAAAAGACAAAAGAGATGGTAGAGGCAGACAATCTAGCCTCCAGAATCCGCCAGGCCTATGGCCAAGATCCCCAGCTTGAGTCTGTTAAACAGCAACAAGAAATGCGCTGTATAGACGGTTTATGGCTGCGAGGCAAGCAAGTATATATACCGAACAGTTTGCGGACTGAAATAAGCTAGTTGGTACATGACCATCCAAGAGCTGGACACTTTGGTTAAGCCAAAACCCTAGACTTAGTCCAGCAGTATTATTGATTGCAAAGAATATAGCGAGAGGTGCAACTATATGTTGACACCTGCCTGGTTTATCAGTAGGCAAAATATTCTCGTTAAAAAACCCTAGGCTTGTCACAACCATTGGGCATTTTTAAGGAACCGTGGACTAAATTGTCTATAGACTTTATTACGCAACTGCCAAAAACTAATGGTGGTCATGATGCCATCATCATGTTTATCAATAGGCTGGCCAAATGGTGTGCATTGCTACCACAACGACTAAAGTCTCTGCAAAAGGAGCAGCAGACTTGTTGGTGCAAAATGTGATTAGGCACCACGGTCTCCCCTCTACGACAGTGTCCGACAGAGATGTTCGGTTCACTTCCAAGCTTTACCAGTACCTGACAGAGAGGTGGAAAATATAACTCAACATAAGCATTGCATACCATCCTCAAACGGATGGCCATACCAAAGTCATGAATTGGATTTTGGAGGATTACTTGTGCAGCTATACGCGGTCCAATCAGAACATGTGGGATGAATTGATAGCCATGGCCGAGTTTGCAATGAACAACTCGAAAAACAATTCAACCCAAAAGACCCCCTTCTACTTGAACTATGGTCCACATGCAAAGAATCCTTAGCTCTTGGGGTAAAAATTCGAAAGCCATTGCAAGGCTATGATAATCTGAATGCTCACAGCTTGGCATGGGCTATTGATAGAGCACAACAACCTCATTTAATGCATATGGGTACACCCCTTGTGGAAGGGTTATCAACAGTGACACAGTTTGATCACCATGTCCAAACAGTGCTGAAAAAGGCCAGGGCATACTTAGAGAAAGCATGGAACAGGCAGTCAAAGCATACTGCCATCAGAGGGATGTGTCATTTGACGAAGGAGATGACGTCCTCCTTTTGACATAGTATATTACACTCAAGCACTCTTGAACTCAGAAATTATTACCGAGGTGGATTGGGTCCTTCACCATCCTTGACTAGATAGGTTCTATTGTATATCACATAGAACTCATGGAAAACATAAGCAAGATACATCCGGTTTTCCATGTATCAAAGCTCAAGCCTTACAAGGCTAGTGGCAGGGTACAACCACTACCAGTCCCTATCAAGGTTGAGAGGGAGAATTGGAGTATGAGGTCGAACGCATCCTTGATAAAAGGATTAAAAAGCATGACCATAAACAGGACTATGTAGAGTACCTTGACAAACGGTTGGGTTATGGCCATGAACATAACAACTGGGAATCAACAAAAGCAATTGCCAATACACAGGAATTGGTTCAAGCATTTGAAAATAGCAGAACTCCTATTGGTAATGTGCAAACTGTTCACAATACAAAATGTGCATATTGATATAAGCATGTCTGTTCTTTTGTGTGTGGCAGGCACTCCTACAGTGGGCGCAGAAGAACGCCGGTTACCAAGGAAACCAATTTTACTTATAGTTCAGCCATAAAAACGTTATGTGCATCACCATCATGAGTGGCAAAAGGATACAAAGTGACAACCCGTTTGTATTGGCCATGGACCGTAGAGGTGGCCACCCGAATCCGTTAATAGCGGACAGAGGTTAATTTCCGTTAATTTTCCGTTAATTAACGGAAAATAACGAAAAAAGACAAAAATTAACCAAAAATTAACGGATTTTTGGATTTTTTAGGGATTTTGGGTTTTAGTCATACCTATAGTTTATGAAATTCGCTATTAGAGAGTATGTTTGTATTTTATTTCAACCTATGCATACTAGATTTTTAACTAGCCGCAGTTGTTGTGATTTTTTGGGGTTTTTTTGACTTTTTTGGATTTTTTTTCTGAATTTTTCTCCCTTTTTCTTTAGCGAAATTTAACGGACAGCTGATAAAAATTAACGAACCGGATTTAACGGACCGGATGGCACCTTTGAGTGGCCACCTCTAATGGACCGTGGGCGTGGTAGAGGCAAAGACCCGGGTTACATTTAGAGGGGTCGGGTTCGTGGACGGATGGTCCGAGGTGGTTATATGGGGGGACATGTAGGGTGATCCCCATATGTCCTGAACATTCCTTGGACATGAGCAGGCCAGGAGGCCATAGAGTAGAAAGTTATACATTATAGAATAGCAATGATTTTCTAGCCCGTAAGCTAAAGGAAGAGTTTTAATGAGGGTTGCAAGTAGAAACACTCTCCATGCAACAACCGCTCCTTTTCTTCAAAGTACATGTTGCCAATCATATATGGTCGATTGGGCATGTGGTGAGACACACAACCAGTTCCCACATACGGCAGGCTTCTTAGCCATGCATGCGTCTACTCCCATATCAACGCACTGGGACGGGGACGTCCCACCTCCCTAAGGGAGATGAATGTGATGCACATAGGCCTGATGTGGGGGACACCTTACTAATGGTCTCTTGGTGTAGGGGACGCCCTGCCTAAGATATAGCTACAGATCCCAAACCGGACCTCATATTAATATTCAATATGGGAGTAGGTCGGGGTAGCCCATTTAGGTTCCCGCAAGGACCTAGGTGCCTGGCTAGGCAGGTCCACAACTTAAAAAGGGCAGGCGCCCCATACCACTAATGGTGTTGTATCAAATGGTGTCTCTGTCAAATTTTGGTTAAATAGTTGAGCTAGTGGAAACTTCATTAATGAGCATCTTATGAGCGAGCACAACTTGAGAATAATGAAAAGCCATAAAAAATACAAGTGCATTTGACATATGGATTAATGAAAGCATATAATCGCATTGTCAAAAATGCACAAGTGAGTCATGAGGAGCATGCCGACTTTTTTTATTTCTATGTAATGAAACTTCCCAAGTATAATACAATCTTGTGGAAGTCATTATTGGATAGATGGAATCCAAGCATTGATTGGAGAGCCGGTATTATTAGCATTCAAGTGGAGAAGAAGATAGTCGTATTGAAGTGTGACTACCCTATAAAAGAGGGTGCCAAGCTATCAAGTATCTTCAGGAAACGGGCGATGAGTATGCAAGTCTTAGCCCAAAAGATGAAATGGCTTGCTTGACATGAAGACATGTATATGGCCATTGTGAGGCCAATTAGTAAAGACAAGACAAAAGCCCAAGACCAAGAGTATAAAAAAGTGAGTGCAATCATGGATTTGGATGATGCCAAAATTGATATACCGTTTCCAGGAGAAGTCAAGGAGATATTGGTGGAATATTCGGATGTTTTTCCGGCAGAGCAACCTCCGGGTCTACCACCAAAGTGTACTATAGACCACTGTATTGAATTACTCCCCAAGACTGAGCCACCTCATTAAGCACCCTACCGGATGTCTACTCAAGCATTGGATGAGCTGAAGACTCAATTGAAGGAGTTGACAGAGCATATGTATATTCAACCCTCAATTTCACCTTTTGGAGCTCCCATCCTCTTCGTTCCAAAGAAGGATAGTAGTGTCCAAATGTGTGTGGACTACCGGGCCTTGAACAAGGCGTCAATTTGAAACCAATACCCATTGCCTCATATTGGAAAACTTTTGGGTGATGCAAGATTCTTTACAAAAATCAACTTGAGGAGTGGCTACCACTAAATCTGTGTCCATCCAGATAATGTGACAAAGACAACCTTTAGAACAATATATGGGCACTTTGAATTGCTTGTGCTACCTTTTGGCTTTTTGACAAATGCTCCGGCAACCTTCATGCATTTGATGCATAGCGTTTTTAGGGAGCATTTGGACACTTTTGTCATCATCTTCTTGGATAATATATTGGTGTACAATCGATCGTTGGAGGAACACAAGGTGCACGTCAGGAAGGTATTGGCAATTTTGAGAGAGCACAAGCTCTATGCAAAGATGACCAAGTGTTTGTTCTTTCAACAAAAGGTCGAATATTTGGTTCGCATTGTTGGTATCAGTGGAATTAAGCCTGACCCTATAAAGATCAAGGCTATCAAATAATAGAAGTAACCAGAGAACTTGAAGGAGTCGCAAAGTTTCCTTGGGTTAATGGGGTATTACAGAAGATTCATCCAAGACTTCATGAAGGCTGCAACGCCTTTGATAAACTTAACATAGAAAATGACTCCTTACAAGTGGACTTTAAGTGAGGATGCAACTTTCAAGGGATTGAAGACCAAGCTGACCGAAGCACTTGTGTTGAAGACTGCCGATGTTGACCAAGATTATATTGTGACTTGCAATAGGAGTGACACGGTTGTGGGAGTTGTGTTGAGTGAGGTTCATGAATCTAGTGATTATCCTGTGGCATTCAAGAGCCAGAAAATGAATCTTGTAGAGGCAAACTACCCAACACATAAAGGGAACTTTTGGTGGTGATTTATGCGTTGAGGACTTGGAGACACTATCTAGAAGGGAAGAAGTTCAAGGTCATTATGCACCACCACTCCTTAAAGTACCTCATGATGCAACCGAATCTATCAAAACAACAAGCAAGATGGCCGGACTTTTGGCCAAGTTTGACTATGAGGTGATGCATAAGCCACGAAAGTTGAACATGGTTGCTGATGCCTTGTCCAGGCTATACATGATAGAGTGCTTGTCAATCTCTTAAGTGGAGTTAGACTCGAAATTACCACAGAAGTTGGAAGAAGAGTACGCTTGTGATGATGAAAGCAAAGCAATTTCCGAACATCCACATCACCACCCAAATTTTAAGGTGTTGAATCAACACATCTATTGGGTTGATGATAGGCGATTGCAATTGTACGTGCCAAGTAATGGGAAGTGACTTTGAGAAGTGCAGTGATGACTGAATTGCATGATGCACGCTCTTCGGGTTACTTGGGCATCAAACAAACATCTGACCTGGTGAAGCGGATCTCTATTGGCCTTCTTTAGAGAGTGACGCGATGGAGTTTGTGAGGAGTTGTGATGCATGTCAGTGCAACAAACCCTCGAATCAGAGAAATGTTGGATTGTTGCAATTTTTGGAAATACCTGATAAACGTTGGGAGAAAGTGAGTATGGATTTGATCACTCATTTGCCAAAGACTTGATCAAGTTATGATGCTTTGTTGGTTATAGTTGACTATGGCATTAAGATAGCGGTGCTAAGTCCAACAAGAGGGATAGCCGCTGCTGTGGATATAGCTGAGATTTTTGTGGATTTTGTTGTACGAGTCCATGGTTGCCAAGGACCATTCTGTCGAACCGTGACAGCAAGTTCACAAGCCATTTTTGGAAGGAAGTTTTTAAGAATACGGGAACAACTTTGGCGATGTCATTGGGATTTCATCTTCAAACTGATGGCCACACAGAAAGGGCCAACCGTACAATTGAGGAGATTACGAGAGCTTTCATGGGAAGATGTCACAATGACCGGGATCAACTGGTAAGTATGGTGGAGTTTGTCTACAACAACGCCATGCATTCTTCAACTATATTTATGCCTTTCTACCTTTGCTATAGGTAACATCCAGTGAATCTTGCAAATTCGTTGGTTGGAGCAGAGACAAAGAACGTCACAGCAGAGGATTGGATGGAGACTTTGTCTAAGGATCTACTTCAAGTACGCAATAACTTGATGAAGGTTCAAGAGCGACAGAAGCAATATGTGGACAAGAAGCAAAGACCTTTGAAGTTGCATGTTGGTGATGAAGTTCTTCTATCTACCAAGTACCTCAATATTGGAGTTGGACCAAGCCACAAGCTTAGACCATTGTATATTGGATTGTTCAAGGTGGCAGAGTGCTACATAGCAGCCTACAAGCTGGAGCTACTGGTGCACATCCACATGCATTCTATCTTCCATGTTTCTCAACCAAAGTTGTATCAAGCGCCAAAGGACGCTAGAAGATGGTCCCAACTTTCTGAAGCAATCATTTCTATGGACGGTCACCAAGAGTACTTCATCAAGGAAATTATCAACCATCGACTGCGGAAGCGCGGACGTCGAACTGTCAAGGAGTGCCTCATATTTTGGGAAGGCTACCCTGCCCATGAAGCGACTTGGAACTTGAATACAGTATCCAAGATGCGTAGGAAGAGATCAAGTAGTATTACAGCCACATTAAGGACAATGCTTAGTTTAAGAGGGGGAGATTATAGTGACTGAACATTGTACTATATTTTGACAGGTAACTAGATGGCTTAGATAATTAAGATGAGTTCATCTGAGTCTAAAAGTATGTTAATCATGATCGCCATGTTCATCTTGTTAAATGGGCCAATTTTTGGTATAATAAGGATATTAAAGCAATTTAGATCATTTAGCCCATTTTGACCATTTGAGGTATTATTCCTTAATGGAATTGGTGTGATTATGAACACTATAGTTTATTATGATGTGGTGCGCGGTCATGGGCAGATGGGAGCTGCGAGGAAGTGATGGAGTACACTCCAAGGGATTATGGGGTCGATCCGGCAGTACGAGCACTTGTCAGGTACCTGCATTACATTGGATCATAGGTACAAGTGCCCCTACAGCCATGGTACCTTGGAGAGATATGGTATTGCTTGGGGAAGCCGCTTGGTATTACTAGTGGTATGCCAAGGGGCCAAGGGCTATATGAGTGGGTCTCCAAGGGCCGAGGTAGCATTACAAGAGGCCAATGTTAACATTACAAGAGTGTATTGGATATCACAAGAGGCTGAGAGTGTCATGACGAGAGGGGAGTGCGCTAGAGGTGGCCACACTCGGGTACCGTCCGCTCCGTTGCGTCCGGTTCGTAAAAGTGAGTGTGATATTCGTCCGGTAACATCCGGTCCGCTGTTTGCCGTACTGCCGTCCGCAGAATCCGGCTCTCACTTTTTCTTCACCGTTATTTGCCGTTAAATTAACGGAGGGCGTGCGCGGCGTCCGGTCCGCGACAAAACATCCGTGGATTCATAATTTTGGTCCGTTCTGTCCCGTAGGTACTTGCTTTCCAGCCACGGCAAGGTCAAGGCGAAGTTGCCAGGGGTTTCCATTTTGCAGCAGCTCGAATTGTGTTGGTTGCACGCTTCATAAACGTGTGTGGGCGTTTTCCAGGTCATGTATTCTGCGGTTTGTAATACATGGAGTGTTTTGGAGAACTGAACAACACACAAGCCGTGTGTAAAGTTCCAGTGTATGGCATGCCAACCTGCACCACTTGCTGCGGCTGGTACTGCTGCATAGTACGCAGTGCGCACCACACTCCCATTGCAAGTCTTCCCGGCCATTGCAGCAAGGGTTCGGCATAGTTGCAATACCAAACGCGGACACACAAACACCCACATCACTTGAGGCAGGCGGCAAAGAGGGTTCACCTCTGAACACAGTTGAGCCACTCAACATACTTGGGAATGGGTGATACGTATCACATATAACGATGGGTTGCTGCGGCGGTACTCCACAGTTTCCACGCCAGGGCAGCGAGTGTAAAGCCCATCCAACATAGTACGTCGAAGTTCAACAGCTCAACACATGAAAACGGGCAATGAATAATACGAGTCGTTATTTGTTATCGTCCATCTCTACCTATTGCACCCTCACTGCGGCGGTACTCTAGAAGTTTCCACGCCAGGGCAGCGACTGTAAAGTCTATCCACCAATCGCAGTACTTGTTGGGACGCATTTCTTGAATAAAATTTTCTTCTATCTATATGATACCCAAGGTTCATCCACCACTCAACATAGTGTGTTCAAGGTGTGCACATCAACACAGGACAACGGAATATTACAAGTCATGATATCTTATCTTCTATCTCTATGGTAACCGCACCCTTGCTGCGGCGGTACTCCACAGTTTCCACGCCGGGGCAACGAGGGTGGTCACCGGTGGTGATCCAAACTTTGGAATCCAAAGTCACTACTTCCCTCCCTTCCCTCCCTTCCCTCCCTTCCCCCCCTTCGTGCGTCGATGCGCTAGCTTCTGCTGCGACCATCCACTCTCTGCCATCTGCCACCCTAGCAAGCTTAAATGATCCACGTTCTCGGGCTTGAGAACCATGCGCTTGGCCCGAACTATTAGACCGGCCTTGGAAAAAGATCGTTCACTACTGGCGCTGGAGGCCTGCAACACAACCAAAAATACTCAGTACTTCTCAGCCTGTGAACTTCATAAGGGCACTGTGGCATGTATGCACAGCAGTTGTACTCAACCACTCACCTGTGTTGCTAGTATTCGACGTGCAAGCCTGGCCACCAAGGGGAAGCTGGTATGATTCTCTCGCCACCAATCCCCTGCACTCCATTTCTTTTGATACACATGCTGGTGTCCATTTCAATTCAAACCACCTTTCGACTTCGGCCTCGATGGGGTCCATATGCTGTGGGGAGGATGGGGCCCGTCTTCTCCTCTTTCGCCGGAAACGTAGTGGTCCCTTAGGTGGGGGTGATGCCGCGTCAAGCCAGCTCTGCTGCACAGCCTGTGCTGCAGCCTCTTGGGATGATGAGCCCGAGGATTGGACTTCGGGCGCCTTCACCACGTGCCTCAACTGCAGAAGTCATATGCATGCTGTTATTCACACAAGCAAAAACTATCAACAGTTGGATGCAGACATTCACAAAGGCAAAGGCCACAAATCAGACCTCAACTCACCAATGCCGTCATCTCTTTCTTCAACATCGCTTGGAACTTTGCCAGGGTGTCATATTCTTCCACCACATTCGGCCAATCGTCAGCGTTGTTCCAGATCCTCCTCATCCAGTGCAATGTATTCCTCCTTCCGTCCACAGCCGCCGCTAATGCCCAGCAATATATTAGATTGACATTATCACAATCCGCACACAATTTCTGTGTGAACTCAAAGGCGAAGTCATGCAACACAGGTTTTGTGTGTGCATCGGTGTCACTGACATACAGCCGGTCGTAAAGCAACTTCAGTACATTATATAAGACATCCGATATGGTGATGTAGTCGTCCCCCTCACATCGCTCAGACAATTCCCACATACACTCCAGGACTGGCAGCGCTTGTTTGAAAATGCACCACCCAGATGCTGGTATAATGATCTTAGCAATTCTCGCGTTTGCTGTATACTCGCGGATGCTTCTCTCCAACAAAACCGCCCTCTTAATGAAAAAATACATGTTGTTCCACCTCGTCGGGCACCAAGTCCCCAGACGCAATATTCGCTTTGGACAAGCCTGCTCCATTTCATTGTCAGGAACCGTCAGATCTGCATCAGGATCATCGGGCAACACAGCAACATCATCATCTTCCCTTACACCCGAGTAATCCTCCTCTTCATCATCTGATGATACATTGCCGGCCCCTGCCTCCTTTAGCAGCTTCTTTTGCACGCGGCGGAAAACACTCCAAGCAGTGGGCGATTTGTGAAAATGAGTTGCCAATTCGCGAAGCGGCTGCATGAGCAAAGTAACAAAGTGGTAAGACTTCCCCAGCCAGGTGACGGCGGGTAGTGCCAGATAATGTTGGTGGCATGTAGGCAAAGACGATGGGTATTGCAGCGACAAGTGGTGCACCCTGTGCAGTGCATGGCCACATGGAAGGAACCAACTGCCAAGGTTTCCCCAGCCAGGTGACGGCGGGTACGGCCACAAAATGGTGATGCCACATAAGGACAAACAGGCGATGGGTTCTGCAGGGACATACAGCATACCCTGTACAGTGTGCAGCCAAATAAAAGTAACAAAGTGGTAAAACTTCCCCAGCCAGGTGACGGCGGGTACTGCCAGATAATGTTGGTGGCATGTAAGCAAAGACGATGGGTATTGCAGCGACAAGTGGTGCACCCTGTGCAGTGCATGGCCACATGGAAGGAACCAACTGCCAAGGTTTCCCCAGCCAGGTGACGGCGGGTACTGCCACTAACGAGGTGGCCATGCCAGAATGGTGCAGCACCCTACCCACCCACAAACACACACAGCCACAGCCGCCAAAGACGACAGCAAAATACAGTTCAGCAAGTGTAGTGGTAATCCACTCACCAAGTGAGGGTTCGTCTTGCTGCTCCTCTGCGCTCGCCATTCCCCTCCCGATGGTTTGTGGATCTACATTGACGCAGCTTGGTGAGGCTGCAGCACCACACACAACGTTAAGTACATTTCCAACATATACGCAGGACAGTAGGTGCCCGAATGGATGCATGGTTTACAGCCAGAGGCATACAAGCCTTGGATTACCAGCCTTAGAATCAACATTGCGATTGTACCCGACTTCCCGCGATGTTCCCTATAGCACCCAGCCACAATAGGCAACACTCAGGCTTGCTGCACAGAGGTACACGTCCACCGCACCTACACGTCCCTCATGTCGAAGGCGTCCCTGCCTGCTTTCCGTTTCAGCACTGGTCGCACCTACAATGCAACACAGTTGGTGAGGGTCGCAGGTAAAATCCCGGAATGCAGTCAAACCCCGACCATGATCTTCCCACCCGGCCATGTGCCACCAGGCTTCCAAAGTCCACACATAATCCGAGACCCCCCACGACCCGGATTTTCCCGCCAGGTCGGCGGTACTGAGGGCGTTGCCCTGGCCAGGAAGCAGAATAGCGCGCGCTATGCCTGAGCATCACCGGCGGATTGCATCCGGCCAGACAGGTTTTCGGCCAACAGATCATCCGAGCCCCCACCCCCCAAACACCCCGCGCGGCCCGCATTTTCCCGCCAGGTCGGCGGTACTGAGGGCGTTGCCCTGGCCAGAAAGCAGGATAGCGCGCTATGCCTGAGCATCACCGGCGGATTGCATCCGGCCAGACAGGTTTTCGGCCAACAGATCATCCGAGGCCCCCCAACACCCCGCGCGGCCCGCATTTTCCCGCCAGGTCGGCGGTACTGAGGGCGTTGCCCTGGCCAGAAAGCAGGATAGCGCGCTATGCCTGAGCATCACCGGCGGATTGCATCCGGCCAGACAGGTTTTCGGCCAACAGATCATCCGAGCCCCCCCCCCAACACCCCGCGCGGCCCGGATTTTCCCGCCAGGTCGGCGGTACTGAGGGCGTTGCCCTGGCCAGAAAGCAGGATAGCGCGGTATGCCTGTGCATCAGCGGCGGATTGCATCCGGCCACAGACAGGTTTTCGGCCAACAGAACATCCGAGCCCCCCCCCCCCAACACCCCGCGCGGCCCGGAATTTCCCGCCAGGTCGGCGGTACTGAGGGCGTTGCCCGGGCTTCTGGTTCTGCCGCCCGTGCGCGCGCCGCGCGGTATGCCTTACCTCTTGGCCCGGCAGGTGCTGGGTCCATGGTGTGGCTGGTGGGGCGGCAAGGGTTGGAGACTGCGGCAGCACCAGAAGAGCGACCAAATAAGGTCCGCGGTATGTGGACGCTGGCCGAGCCACGCTGGCAATCAACCCGATCTGCAGATTCGGAAATCAGTACTTACTGCCTGTCATCCGCTGATTCGGCACACACGTCCGCTGCCATCCGCTAAATTAGCGGATGGGGTGCGCGGCTTCCGGTCCGCTGGAAAATATCCGTTAACGCCCAAGCGGAATCCGCAGAGTCCGCTGACTGGCACCAGCCGTCCGCTGCCATCCGTGCCACGTCAGCAAGAGAGAGAGCGGGGTCCGCTAAATTAACGGATATTTAACGGACGGCACCCTCGTCCGTTATTAACGGATCCGGGTGGCCACCTCTAGAGTGCGCCACATATAAAAGTGAGCACCCCATAGGTCATTTGTCTCAGTTCACCGGTGCACTCGATCTTGTCTAGATCAGAAGGCCCACCACCATTGTAATACATTGCCTATTGCTGCCATTTTGCCTTGATTTGGTCGATATTATCCTAGGGGATTCTATACCTTGCCTCCAGCACCCAGCCATCATAGCCTTGAGCTCCAAAACCAATTTTTTAGCATTCTCCCTCGGCCACGTCCAGGTATCTTGGCGCATATGCTAGGGCCTCTCTAACAGAAGCGTGATCGTCCTTAACTAGACAACATGTCCTGAGCTCTCTCTGGCCCGTGGGTGACGGCCACCCTGCGCGTTCTATCCGAGGGGCATGGTTGCTGCGTTTGAGAAAGCCGGGAGGCTCTAGAACAATTGATCGTAACAACATAGCATGGCCGCGCATGCTGATACATCCCGCAACACACAATTTCAATAAAATCTATCAAACTCATTAATATCATTATCTCTGGGGACCTCATGTGATGTGGCTACTTGGGGTGTAGGTTTAATTAACATCTTTTGGAGTGTTGATTAGTAATCTCTTAATTTCAACCCTCTAGTAGGCTTATTCAGGAGCTCTTGATGTTTCTAGACTTTTAAATGCCCAAATCCATTAAGAATTGGCAAAGTTATGGCCTGTGAAGTTATATTACTTAAGGCTATGGATGGGTAGGGGATAGTACTTAAGTCTAGAGGGAAACGGGTCGGACATGGGTGAACGGGGATGGTGACATTATGCCTGGATGTGCACTTGAGTTATCTTGTCTTGATGTGACAATGATGGACACGTGATCGGGCATTGTGTATGCGATATATGTGCGCGCATCCATTGAATCTGTGTGACACCTTTGGCCCACTCTCTGACCCCCTGCAAACCAGTGAACCACTGCCACGATGCGCCGCCACCTCTTGCCAACAACAGGCTCTGGGGATTGATCCCCATCGAGCATTGGGCCCACCACGCGACAATATCATCGACTGCCCTAGATACGCCCACCATCTAAGGTTGAGAGGCTGGCCAACCTCCAACACCCGTGCTGCAGAGCAGGGCGACCCTAGTGCCTCTGGAAACCAATGGCTGCCAACAGGGCCGTTGTGGTGTAAAACACAGGGGGCAGTGTGTTTCCTTGATAATAGATTTCTTGGATGTACAATAATCAATAACAAATAATCTCATTCCTTAGTTGAGCTTACTAGAAACCTATAGGTTTTTGAATCATACCATTCGGGTTAGTGGTAGTGGAGAGATAGCTACTAGAAGTTCCAGTACTTAAGGTATCCCTCTACACCGTACTGAGGGATGAGATACTATCGATACGGTGATGTTGTCCGCATTGTTATGTGACACGGGGAATGCCAAAGGGTGACCCCGATGCCCAACTATTTGTAACTCTTGCCGACCACTCGCCTCCACGTGGCTGCACCCGTGAGCCGCACCGGCGTCACACACCCACTGTGCGTAGTGCTGCCCTGCGCCCGGCCGTTTGCAGGCCTGGGCCCACGCTGCGCAGTGCACACTAGAGGTGGCCACCCGGATCCGTTAATAGCGGATGGGGGTTGCCATCTGTTAATATCCATTAATTTAGCGGACCCCGCTTTCTCTGTTGCTGACATGGTACGGATGGCAGCGGACGGCTGGCCCCAATTAGCGGACTTTGCGAATTCCGCTTGGGTGGTAACGGATATTCTCTTATGGAGCGGAAGCCATGCACCCCATCCACTAATTTACCGGATGACAGTGGACGTGTGTACCGAATCAGCGGATGACAGCAGAGCCCATGCAGTAAGTACTGATTTCCGAATCTGGGGATCTGGTTGATTGCCAGCGTGGCTCAGCCAGGGTGCTCCGCCTCCGCCGGGTCCGAATCGTTGGACTGCGCGTGCTGGGCACGGCGCTCGTGGCGGTATGCTCGGGGACAGGCGGACTCGCGAGCTCCGCTGGCCAGGTCGGCCGAGGTCGCGGGGTCGGGTCGCGGGCGCAGTTTGCTTGCGCGAGAAAGGATCATTACTACACCGCACTCACCACATAAGTACGGTGGTAAGCTCGCGGGCCACCGGTGTGGAAAGAATCCGTGTCATGGCACCCACACTGGTGCCTTAGTGTACTGTCATTGTACCCATACACTCCATATTCTAGTAATAAATATCCTGACCGTTCATAATCTGATAATCACTCCCCCTTTGAGTATTTTCGTCCCGAAAATCAAATCATGAACCACCACTCGATCCACCCGTGTCCTCTATTGGTTGGTCCCTCTCAATCATCATTGGTATATCCTCGGGAGGTTTAATTTCCGTCTCCGGTACCCAAGTAGCGTCCTCAATCGGCCAGCCAAGCCACAAGATAAGAAACTCACGAGTCCTCTTATTTCCTACCCGAACATATCGCCACCGGAGCAACTTTTCTATTTCGTACTCGTCATCCGCCATCTCAATTTCTGGAATAGGAGCCTGCTCATGCTGATCCCAATCACTGTCACGCCATGCCTTGAGTAGGCTCACATGAAACATGTCGTAGATACGCCAATCATCAGGAAGCTGCAGTCGGTAGGATTGGGTACCAATCCGTTCGATGACACGGAAGGGGCCCACAAAGCGTCTCCGCAGCTTTGCCGGTGTTCCACGCATCCAAAGGTTTGTAGTGGATAGCAGAACAAGCTGATCTACTGCGTAGGTCTCTGGGCAGTGACGACGATCATAATATTTCTTGTGTTGCTCGTTCGCCCGGTGGAGATTGTTCTGTGCCTTGGTGAAAGTCCGATGCAGGCGCTGAGCGAAGCTAGTTACTGTCTCAACAGGAGAACTGTCAGTCCCTCTGATCAGCTCATTTGGAGTCACTGGGTGATATCCATAATTCAGAAAGAAAGGCGTGTACCCCGTGCTCCTATTTGGCTGGCTATTCACACTAAATTCAACAATGGGTACCAATGAATCCCAATCACGAGGCTCTCCCAATTCATGCACAGTGCAACGCAGTGTTTGTTCAAAAATTGCGCTCATTCTTTCTACCAACCCTTGAGTCTGTGGGTGGTAGGCACTGCTGAATCTCAAGTCAGAACCAACCAATTTCCAAAGACTTCGCCAAAAGGCACTAGTAAATCTGCGATCACGATCAGAGTACAGTGCCTTGGACAATCCATGAAGTTTTCCCACATGTTGCCAATACAAAAATGCAGTTTCAGATGCTGAAATCTCTTCCTTGCAGGGTACAAATGCACCATCTTTGTGGCCCTGTCGACCACTGTAAGCACAGCATCGTTACCACATTGAGTCGTAGGCAGCTTGGTAATAAAGTCCAAAGTCACCTCTGTCCACTTTTGCTTAGGTACTCTCAATGGTTGCAACTTGCCACGTGGACGTTGATACTGAGACTTCTCCAACTGACACACTGGACACGATAGGACATACTCTCTGATATCACCTGCCATTCCTCTCCAATACAAACCTCTCTTGGCAGTGTGCAATGTCCTTAGGTAACCTGGGTGTCCAGCATAGGGAACATCATGGAGTTCTTGGAGTAGCAACTTCTTGATCTCATGGTTGTCCGGTACCACAATTTTCCAATACTGGTCTTCGTCACTGAAGTCGCTACGATGGACAACTAACGAGTGGTGCTTCACCCTATACTTCTCCTGACCTCGGCTCACCTCTGGATTAGTGAGCGGTGCTTCGTCGATTTTCTATAAAATCTCCGAGTATGGAGTTTCCTGTTCCAGCAATTCCATCATCCTATCTCGGAGTCGACATTCAATGTCCAGAGTGGTCCTGGTGACCAAACATTGTGCCAACGGTATAGGAGTTCCGTTATTACTACTTTCCACTAATGACAATACTGCAGATGAACTGATTTCCTTCCTCTCAACAAACAACTGATCCAATGCAGCTTGGATGTCTTGATCTGAGGGGTTCTCACCTAACTGTAAGATCCTTGCCAGATTGCTGTCCTCCTCCTTTGCAGCACTACTCAGCTTTTGATCATCTATCCACCTCTGTCGTGTAAGGGCGTCTGCTGGGTTCTTCCGGCCTGGAATGTGCCTGATGTCGATATTATAACTCTGCAGAACACTAACCCATTTCCAAATACGACGGTGGACACTGGGTTGATTGGACAGATGTCGCAGGGAACTGTGGTCAGTCTGAATAATAAATCTGCGTCCCTGTAGGAAGTGACGCCACTGTCCCACTGCCTATACGATACCCAATAACTCCCTTTCATATGCCGAGTATCGGATCTCCGCCGAATTCAATTTCTTTGATGCATACGCAATCGGTTGGAGACCCTTTCCATGATCTTGCTGCAAGATTCCACCTACAGCAATTAAACTGGCATCCGTGGTCAATACAAATGTCTTCTCAAAATCCGGGAATATGAGGATTGGTGCCATCGTCAAAGCCATCTTGAGTTGCGCAAAACTACGTTCCTCATCCTCTCCCCAGTACCACGGCTTCTTTTCCTTGGTCAAGTCTGCCAGAGGGTATGTGATGGTTGAAAACCCTCTAACAAACCACCTGTAAAAGTTGGCTAACCCCCAAAACGATCTAACATCCCGAACTCCTTGCGGTGTAGGCCATTCCACTATTGCTTTGATTTTCTCTTGAGATGGCTTCATTCCCTGGGCAGAGATAGTGAATCCCAGATACTCCACCCTGTCTTTGAGGAACTCACATTTGTGCAACCTCCCAAACAACTTGGCCTCTCTCAATCGCTGCAAGGCAACTCGCAAGTGTTGCCAATGTTCTTCTATTGTTCTCGAGAAGATCAATATATCATCGAGATACACCAGAATAAAAGAATTCAGTTCGTTCTTGAATATTTTATTCATTAACCGTTGGAATGTCGCGGGTGCATTCGTTATTCCAAACGGCATGACCACAAACTCAAAATGTCCACGGTTGGTGCGAAATGCTGTCTTCTCAATGGCTCCTTCCTTCACTCCAATCTGGTAATACCCACTAGCTAAATTCAATGCAGTAAATACTCGAGCATTCCCCAATCGATCCAATAGCTCGTCAATCCGAGGCAGCAGAAAACGGTCCTTTATCGTTTGTTTATTCAGTGCCCAGTAATCAATACAAAAACACCAACGTCCGTCTTTTTTTGGTACGAACAAGATGGGCACGCCGTAGGGACTCACCAAAGGTCGGATAAATCCCTGCTGCAGCAAATCTCATAATTGCTCCTCCAGCTCATTCTGCTCTTTTGGTCCAAGACGATATGGCGGGCGATTTGACGGCTCTGCATCTTCCGAGACACGAATATCAAACTCCACTACGCACTTGGGTGGACGTCCGGCAGGCAGCTTTTACGGAAATACATCCTCGAATTCATCAAGAATTGCTCGTAGCTGCTGTCGGTGCTCTGCACTGATCTTCTCCATAATCTGTTCCTTCCGCTGCTGAACTATCACAAAATCCTTCTTGGGGCCTGCTGACTGCAACTTTTGCTTGTGGGTTTGTGTTGACCCACCATGCACTGCTCCTAGTGTAGGTGTAGTCCGATCTACTCCCCGAACCAACGCCAGGAAAACTGGTATCCCCTGTCTCGCCAGCTTGTTGATTTTCCTTCTTGTAATAAACTGTCTACATCTGGACGCTCTGGATTGCGTCTTCAAGACTGGCTGACCTTGGACCCTAGTCACTGAATTAATTGCAGCCCTGGTCTTGGTCTTTCTCACCACTGGTTGCGTCTTTTCTGCACTAGTCTTGGGATGATCACTCCCCCGTTGAGACCGATGCTTCCAGGCAAGGGAAGATGGAGAATAGGTCCAGAAAGAGGGTGTAGACAACAAGGAAACTTGGGGAGGATGGAGTGGGGGGGGAGGGTGGGTGGAAAAACTCACGTAATACCTTGACTTGGCCGGTAGTCTGACCTGGGTCAATCCATCGTCCAACCATGCTCGAGGTACCCACACTGTCAGGCAAAATCAGTCGTGGGACCGTCCAATCAATAAGCGGATTGACTGTGCTGAGCCAGTTCACCCCTAAAATCACGTCGATGTCCTGCAGAATTGGGGTGATGGTCAAGTCCAGCTTCGCCACCGAGGACCCTACACAGACTGTGGCATGCGGTACTTTGCCTTGGGATAATATCTTTTTCCCATCGGCTAACTTAAGCAAACACCCGTCATGCACACAGTGAAGACCAACTCTGATTACTGCACTCGGGCTGATAAAACTTCTTGATGCACCACTATCTACCAAAGCCCGTGTATCCTTGCCAAAAATTTGACTGTTCACTATCAATAAAATCCCGTCGTCGATTGCCCTATTGTTGGTACAATCACGTGGGGCAGCGTCTTGCTGCACAGCAACCCACGCATTTTTGTCCGGCATGTCTTTCACTGGATCAATTTTCCCATGTTCACAACCCACTTTGCACAGGGTAGCAATACTGCGCCAGTCCTGTACGACGGTGGGCGCAATCCGAGCTGGCACGGTTCCGCTGCCATAGCTCACCTGCACCGCTAATCGCTCGACCGCTCGCCGGCATTCCTCTGACCTCCTGCGTGCCGCCACCTGATGTCGACATCGATTTTGTTTGTTTGATTGGTGGCGCCACTTGGACGGATGTCCCCTGACTATTCGTCCTATTTCCTCTGCGCATGAGGCGGCCTCAGCTATCTGCCTGGCCCTTTGTAGTCATCGTCGCTCTCATCGTCTCTGCATACGACTCTTGTTTTGATCAGATTCCTCTTTTTGTTTCGCTTTAGATTTTTCTCCACTTTTTGATCCGCTTATAGTCCCGCGAATTGGGAGTCGCCCAGCTCTCATCACGTGGAGCCCAAGACGGGGCTCTACATGTTTCCCTGGGGGGGTGCTGGCTGGTCTCCAGATGTAGCATGCTGCGGCTGTCCATCTTGGAGATTTGGCTCCAATGCTACGGCCATTGCGACACCCTGTCTTCCTCTGCCTCTACCTCCACGGCCACGTCCTCTGCCTCGACTAGGTTGTTGGCCCGCATTCCGCTGATTCCTCCAGTGACAATCATCTGGGTGATGATTGGTGCCCTGGCAGTGAGGACACACTGGAACGAAGGTCCTGGTCATGCTCTGCTGGCCACCTCGTCCAATAATTCCTCGACCTCGTCCTCCACGTCCTCTACGTCCACTCTGTCGACCACCTGCACCTCTCTGCTGACCTCCTCTACCACGACCAGCCTGCTGTGGCTGCTGCAATCTAGCACCCTTATCAACACCATAGGATGCTGTCAACAGCTCCAGATGCTCAGCGAAACGGATTGCCACGTCCAAAGATTGTGGTTCTTTCTGAGCCACTGGCATCCTCAACTCTGGATGAAGAGCACGAACAAATCGCTCGAGTATGTCAGTGGGGCCGTATGTCTGAAGTCGCATGAGCAAATTCTGAAATCTGGAAGCAAAGGAGTGTACTGGCTCACCGTGCCCCTGGGTCAAGTTCCAGAGTTTGACCCTGGCATTCCTCTCATGCAGAGGGGACTGAAAACGGTTGGTGAGTAAGCCTTCCAGCTCGAGCAGAGTCACAGGTCTTCGTCCTCCTGTAGAATGCAGATAACTGTCCCACCAAATCCTAGCTGTTCCCTATAGCAACGTCACCGTATAGGCGACGCTCTGGGCCTCATTGATTCCTATCAAATGGACATAATCTCTCACCATTGAGAACCAAGCAGTAACGTCCTCGTTCAGCTCTCCTTTGAAGGGGACTGGTTCCCTTGGCTTGACCTGAATTGGCGGTCCAGTAGGATCCGCAAAAAATGGATGGTAGCCTTGGCGTAGAGCAGGTCTTGGAAAAACTGGTGGAGTCGGGGGAATGAAAGGCTGCTGCGGTAGTTCTGGTCTCGATACCGGAATGGCAGGCGTCATAGACTTCGTCCAGTCCACAAATGGGGGTGTTGCCACATCCATGCGATATTCTACCTTCATTGGAGGCAGAATTGGCAACCCCAGTTCATCAGTCGCGGGTGCTGCAATGTCGGATATGCGCACAGTGTTGTCAGCATCTATAGGCATGTCGTCAGGGAAGGCTGCAGCCTCAACGGCCTCAATGTAGCTCTGTAGTTCTACCATGGCTGTTTGGCTCTCCTCCAATGACGCCTGTAATCCCTCTATCTATGCGTCTTTGACCTGAGTGTCCGTTTTCAGTGTTTCCAGCTCAGATTTCAGCTGGTTAACTATTGCGGATAGGTCACTCTGCTGTCTAATCAGATGCTCTCGATGGCTTGCGCCATTCCAGCTTGATCCGTCTTGGTCGCCAATCCTTGAGCCACATTCATTGCAGTGGCTTCAAAGCGCGTCTGACTGACCGCCTGTCGTAGACTCGAAACTGATGCAACTTGTTGATGTTGATTCGCTCTCAACGCCTCCATGTTCTACTCCAAAACTTGTCGATGGGTGCCGGCGGCGTTCACGACTGACTGCAAGTCAGTCAATGATCGCTGGGTTGCCTCCCGGACCTGTTGCACATCCTGGGACTTGGCAATTGACAATTCTTGAACTTGTTTTTCCACTCCCTTAATGGCGGATTGCATGGTCGCCGCTGTCCTGGCCAATTCCCTTGATGGGGAACGCCTCTCTCGACTTGATTTCCTTTTGGTTGTAGTTTCCCTTGTCCGCCAAAGTCGAGAAACGCGAGAAAATGCGGTCCCGGGTGGTGTAGTCCCACCCACTGTCACCACCCTGCGAATTGCAGTACTGTACGGTGCTGCGACACTGCGTCCGGTGTCACTGGGTGCTGCGTCAGCGACAGCATGCACCATAGCGCCCCTCTCGGCATCACGTGACAGCAGAATTTTCGAGTCTTTTCCGCTGTAGTTCGCAGCCACACTTTCCGCACCTAAATCAGCCTGATTTGGCCGATGCTGACTCAACCTCATGCGACCCGGTGCGGTGCTGCGGCCGCTCTGGGCCCCTCGCAACTCCGCCGCCTCCGTGCGGCGCAACGGCCCAGACGCGCTCTCCCCGCTGTCCGTGTCCATGGCGTCGGCCAGTTGGGCCTCCTGCGACATGGCCCTCGGTCTCCAATCGCCGCGCACAACCAATCGTGACATTGCCGCACGTTGCCGCCGTCCGCCACCAAGACGCACGCCCAAAATCGACCTTCCGCCGCAATTTTCCACTGGCGCCGTTCACAATCGAGCCCAAACTCGTGGTCCTTTCCACTCAATGCGTCCCACTCGGCCCGGCCATGGTGCTGCACGTTCAATCCGCGCGTCGGCTCGCGTTTTCCGCCGCCAATTCCCACCGAGCCTCCGCCGATTCAAACGGGCCCAACGTGGGAACCCGGAATGGCGTTCGATTCAGCACTCAGCGGCCTTCACTGCCACTTCGCCAGCCTTGGCGCAACTCTGCATGCCGGTCTGCACTTCGATTCAGCGAAATTCTAGCCGCTGACCCACCGAAAATCGTCCTCGCGGCTCAGCCAGCTCGGGCCGCAATCGGCCTTGGATGTAGCCTCCTTTCTCGAATCCCGCCAGCCGCTCTGTTCGGCTGCGTTGCTGTGCTCCCAGCGCCCGTCTTCACGCGCTCGGCGCGTCAAAATCCGGGCTCCAAAACCAAAATTTGTCGGCCTCCCTTCGGGCCCCCGCTGTTGCGAGGGGGCCTCCGATGCGCGTGGTGGTTAGCCGCTCGATGCTCCGCCTCCGCCGGGTCCGAATCGTCGGACTGCGCGTGCTGGGCACGGCGCTCGTGGCGGTATGCTTGGGGACAGGCGGACTCGCGGGCTCCGCCGGCCAGGTCGGCCGAGGTCGCAGGGTCGGGTCGCGGGCGCAGTTTGCTTGCGCGAGAAAGGATCATTACTACACCGCACTCACCACATAAATACGGTGGTAAGCTCGCGGGCCACCGGTGCGGAAAGAATCCGTGTCATGGCACCCACACCGGTGCTTTAGTGTACTGTCATTGTACCCATACACTACATTTCTAGTAATAAATGTCCTGACCGTTCATAATCTGATAGCAGGGACCCCTCCAAGCTTCTGTCCAAACGGTATGGATAGTTTTGCACGGGCGGTCTTGTTTGGCTGCCACAAAGTCGTGCTCCTCACCATCGTGAAAATGGATGTTTCGGTGATTTTGTTGAAAAACGGGTGGGTTTCTGGCGGGAGAACCCTACTACAAAGTGCTGCCAAATCCTCAATACTAAACGGATTGACCTAAAATTTTGACCGTATATTCCAGAAACATAGGCATACCATTGGCAACAATTTCATTGAAAAATGAAGTATCTGTGATGGAGAAGTAAGGCGGCAAAATCATAGAGGACAATTAATCTTGGACGGAGGAAGTATAAGACAAACATTCCGTGTAAGGCGGCGAACATGGGCCCACCACTTCGAACGTTGACTTGAGTGTTTCTGCTTCTAACTGCGACTCCATCCCCATTTCCCTTGCCGTTTCCAGTTTCGCCTGCAGGTAAGGAGGCGACCGTGGTGTCTCCCATCGATTGGGACCGCATTCGATTGCCCATCAGCCTAAGGAATTGGCTGGTCTGGCATTTACGGCTCTGCAGCAGGAGCGCCTGGACTGCATCCGTTTGACATGGCAGAGGTACATTGGTGGATGCCACACGAGCGACATTCCATTTTTCAGTGCGGTAACAAGCGGATAGAACTATTTCAGCAGCGGTTAGGCTGGCTGCCTCCCTGGCTGGATTGTGTCGATCTCAACGTCGTTGGTCTGTCAATGTCGATGACGAGCCGGGGACGGGGCCGCCATCCCACAAACCGCACGGGGCTCCAAGGAACAGAGCGGCGCATGAGGGCTCCCGCCGCCCCCGTCGGCTTCGATACCTACCAGTGCCTGGAATACATTCGCCGGATATTCGCCGACGGTCGGGAAACGGCTATGGCCCGGTGTCGGGGGCCGCGTCAGGGGCCCGGAACCCGCCCTTCCCCCTGCTCGCCTCGTTCTCTCTGAAAGCCTTCGGCCAGCAGCAGCGGGCAAGGCAGGCTTGTTGCAAGGAGGATCACATCCGCGGGATTGCAAAGGGCCCGCCTGTGACGCGGCATGGCATCGGAGTGAAATGGCGCGCAATCGCGTGCTGGCGCTGTCGCGCAAGCATGTGCGCGTGCTCGCGCTGACGGCGGCAGGGACGGGGGCCTGCGTGGCGACCCTCGCGAACAGCGCCCCTTCGCAGGCCGATCTGACGCAGTCGCAGGTGACCGCGCATTGAGGTTGTCGGAATGTCCGATTTGTGCCCGCAGCCTGCATAAGAGCGCGAGGGAAGCGACTATGGTCGCAGATTGGGCTTGCCGTACGATTGTGGTTGTAGTCACGGGATGTAGTCGTTGCGTTCTTGGCGATGGTGGACATACATGATCTCGCTAGTTGTGCAGAAATGCTTCAATTTTTTGTGGGTTCAGTTGCATTTGTGATGGCTGAAGAAATTTGAGTAGTAAGAACAGTGGAAGCTTTTCAGCTTGCTATGAAACAGTAAACTACCAGTTTCCAGTGCTGTCGTCCCTGCGATGCACTGCTGACAAGGATTCGAAGGCTACAGACAAATCAGTGGAATGGACCTCCTGTTTGGTGTTGTGGATAGGGAGAGGGAAAATGGGTAGCCATCAAATCAGCAAGGCAAGTGCTGCAAACTGTCTCTGCGACATTTTTGCCAAACGATAAGGCAGAAGTTGATGACACTGAGGGAGGTGGGTCAATCTTCAAGCCACAGCGTTTGGAAATTGGTAACAAACGGCCTGAAGACCCCATTCAACACCCTTTGCTCTGCGATTGATTTGGGAGAACACCCAAACTAGGCGGGCGCCTTGGACAACTTTCAAAAGTCACATCAACAATGCCAGTGTTCTGCCCACAGGGTCCATTGTGGCAAAGGTTTTGAGAATCCTTGCAGGCCTTTCTGCTGAGCCGTACTACAGGGATCTCCTTCCCCTAATTGGTGGCCCACTTTTGGTTGAATGGATGCTGAGAGTGGCCACTGAAGAGCCAGAATCAGTGCAGCAGGCTCATGCTGAAGCGACCATGGTCAACCTGCTGAGCAATGGTACGTTCGAAGTGCCATGGATGGCAGCCACATTGATGCCATGGGCTGCAATGCACAGCCAGGGACTGAGGACAGCTGTTGCTATTTGTGCAACAGATTCCACCGCGGCTGCTGTCCTCCAACGACCAGGTGCCGTGATGCGTCTGTTACATTGTGCAGCCACTTCATCGGACTGCCAGGCACTGATTCGAGCTCTACTCACTGCCCTGCCAGTGGCGCACTCACAAAAGGCTGTGACTGCAGATGACATTGAAGGCTTGTTGGAATTTGTAAGCGTTTATGTGCAGCCCTTGCATGGCAGTGGCTTGTCGACCCGCTTTCCTATGGGTATTGCTCTAAGGGCGCAAAGTTGCAGCCTCAGCTGCCAATGATCACAAACAGACGCCTGACAGCTGTGCACAATTCTTTGCAAATCTGAAACCATTTACAGGGAAATGAATGGCAAACGGGTTTCCTCTTGAGTTCATGACAGGATTTATGTTGGCACAAAATCCTCTGGTGTGCATTTGATGCGCTTTTGATTTCTTTGCTGTCCTGATTTTTTTGACACCTTGGAATGTAATTTGGTGTCAAACAATGGACATGCTCTGTTGACATGAATTGTCCCAGGGCTCTGCACAGCATTCAACGAGAACATGCAAAAGTGGCATTCAAGCCGTGTCATTCTGTGTGGTAACATGCTTCATGCCTGCTCTCAAACAATGCAGTGCCAACGATGCTTGTGGAATTAGTAATTCATTAACGGATTTAATGAATCAAAAAAATCATTGTGAAATTAAAATTAATTAATCTGTGCAACCTGTATATTTGCAGTGGAGAGTTCGCTTATTGAGCCTTATTTGTTTCCTGATGATTATCGTGATACAGCCCAAAAGTGGTATTTTGATGTAAGCCATTGGTACAGCTGTACTTCATTTTCGACTACTGGCTATCAAAATAGGCATTCTATAGCTGTCCTGATTTACAACATTTTTTGGGTGGGCAAGTAACATTTCATGTCTGTTAAATAATCCAACAATATGTATCTTTCCCTCTCAGCCCAGAAGTGTGCATTCATCAAGCTAGAGTCGTTTTAGATTAAGCGCTCTTCTTCCACACTGAGGCTCCAGCACTGCTGAGGGACCAAGAAAGTGCAGCCCAAAAACCTTCAAAATGTTGGTCTGAAATTCCAAGCATGAGTTTGGTATGGTGCATAGTTTATTTGGAGACCAAAGTTCACGATGCGGGCCAAAGCTTGTCATGCAGATACCTGGAGTGTAAATCCTCGTTTTCTGCTGCGTGATGTGCACAGCTTCAGAGCGAACACACCATGGAACTGAAGCATGTGGCAGCATCGTACCTGGCCTCGTGGGCTGAATCCTCTGTTGTAAACTCTCGAAGAATTGCCAGCTCTGGGAGTGTGAATGCAATCTGTCATGTGGTCAGACAAGTGACAGGGAAGGGCAGAGAGTCGCATTTGCTCCAGTGCGAAGTGGCCAGGTATTCATGGAAAGGATTCTGTGCATTTGTTGTTGCTAATAATGCTTCCTGGCTGTTCATTGATGGTGTGCATGCTGCACCAATTAATCAGCAGGCTAGTTGTGGCTTCTCAGGTTGTGTGTGTTTCATCACTGAATGATGCTTTTGTAGTCCTTGTACGGTATGGTTAGCTTGACTAGGTGCAAGGAACTAGTGGCATCACTGACCCATCATGCTAAAGATCAGTGTCGGAAAACTGCAAAACAAATTGTTTGGGATCCCAGAAGTGTTGGCGCCCCTTATTGTATTTTTCCTGCTCTTCCAAGCAAGGATAGATTTGCCTGGGACACAGATCGAGAGCACACCCGCTGTGTTCGAGCCCCCAAGTTGAAAGTGTGTTTGTACATGATGTGAAGTTTCAGCCAGAAATGTGTCTCTCATGTCAAAGCCGAACCACCCTTTTCGGATGGAGAAGTCCCTATTATATGCATCTTATTCGCATCATGAGGGGAACTGTGCAAGCTTCCTAGACCGTGTCACTACATTGTGGTGCACTGCTTATGTTACAACTATGTGTTTTGATGACTTATGGTTGTTGTTTGTTTTTCTAGGATTATGGGTGCCCTTGGTGCCCACTGTGCCAGTAGCATGGAGCAATGGGTGAATCCGCTGGTCTTCATGCTTGCAGATGGTGCTGCTACGTCGGACCCCTCCTTGGCACATGCAGTTGTGAATGCGTTGGCTACCTGTGCAGCAACTGGCGATCCAAGTGTACAGAAAGCCCTGGCCAACAGCACGCTTTGGCCACTTCTGCACACGATTGCAAAGGAGGGGTGTGGACAGCTCAAATGTGCAGCAATACCCGTAGTAGGCGCTCTGGCTAGCGGTGAGCACACTTGCATGCCTCAAACACTGGCTTTTGAGACTACCACAGCAGATGTGTTCTGGCTGTGTGTGGTGTCCGATTTGCAGTCTGCTGTATTTGTTCAGTTTCGATTGTAGGAGGCAGAAGATTGTAATGGTTGCTTTTGATGTGAGATTTTCAACTTCGGTTGACAACTTGTCCACTGTATACGTTAAAATTGTTGATTTGTGCATGGCTTGCGGATACTTTTGCACGGCTTTGGCTAAGCAATGGCCGCTCAGCAATCATATTTGCAGCATTAGGCAGCAGCAGCAGCTCTGCGATTTTCAGCGCCGTACCCATCCATACTTTTCTTCCTTTTTGAGAGTATATCACAGTCTGTACCATGCTGATGCACATACTTCCATAGTTCCATGAGGAAAATGAGCGTTCACATATGGTTTTCCACTTTCATTTCATGGAAAGAATGATAGCAAATCTGGAACTGCACATGGAATGGTGGCTTGAGTTGGGCCCGATTCTCAGTATTCAGAGAAATTGCCATATTTGTTGGCAGGCGGCATCCCAGTGTGTGAGAGTGAAGCAGACTACTGGACAGAGACATTGCTGGGATGGGTGACAGGGAATGAGTCTGAGGACTGTCTTGTTGCCACAAGCACTGCTGCTCTGGCAGGTAAGGAATGGCTTATATGTTGATGGTATTGTTTATGTGATTGCAGGGCACAAGGAGATC